>PVHX01002985.1:0-153327 GCA_004024805.1 Geosciurus inauris | reverse complement strand
AAACTGTGGAAGCAACCCAGATGTCCTTCAATAGATGAATGGATAAAGAAACTGTGGTACATATACACAATGGAATATTATTCAGCAATAAAAGAGAATAAAATTATGGCATTTGCAGGCAAATGGATGGAACTGGAAAGCATTATGCTAAGTGAAGTAAGCCAATCCCAAAAAACCAAATGCCGAATGGTCTCTCTGAGAACACTTATACTTTCATCAAAGTGTCATTATACCTCTGTTGCCAATTCCAACTTTGCAGTCTTCTAAGTGTTCCTAGATTTTAGCCTGTGTCACTTCTTTAATGCAAGGGAGAGTCTGTGAAACACCCTTCAGATTAAAAACAGAAAAAAAGACAGCACTGCAAATATCTGGACTGGATGCTAGGGAGTTTCCAGTCTTAGCTACTGAAGATGCTATATATATATATATATTTATTGTAGAAATTTATTCTAGGATGGACCACTTAGTTAAGCAAATGTAAGGTAGGTTCTAAATTGTTGCTTTTGAAGATATTATCTGGAAAGGATAATTGAGTAATTATTCATCAGATGAAGATATGAAACTTGCCATAGTTAATAATAGTAACAATGTTTTAGTATTTATTGAATATTACCTATCAGGCACACTTAAACTATTATGAAAATTCTCATAGCCACTTTATAAAAGAGATACTATTGCTGACCCCATTTTGTCCAATAAAACAGCAACTGAAAGGTTTAGTAAATTCCCAAATAACACTCAAATGGTAAGTAGAAGAGATAAGAGAGACAGCCAAGGAATCTGGCTTCAGTGCCTTAACTATTAACTCTTAAACTATCCTGAAAAAGGTTCACTCTATTGTAAGACTATGGTATTTTAACTTTTATTGACAGTAAAAACAAATGGTATTGGGAGAGCATAGAGAGTAAAGTTAATTTTTCTTGAAAGTTGAGGCATTTGAGAAACATAGATGTTTGGCAGAGCTAAAGAGAAAATATCCATCAGCAAGCATATTAACTAGGATCTGAAATAAGAGAATCTGCTAACCATCAGTTCCATGTTGTATTTACTACTTTGTATTTCTTTGAAGACAAAGACCACATTCTTTTTCACTCCTTCCCAGAGGCCTGAGAGTCTTATGTTAGCTTCACTTAAGGAAAAGGGGGATGAATTTACACCTACACTTTGAAACGCAAAAATTGAGCAGAGACTAGCCACTATAGCAAAGATGAACCAACATAGCCCCTTTACATAGTTTGTACAACATTCCAAAGCAGGGATGGTAGTAAGCAACCAGAATGGTTTCATGGAATAGGAATTGCTCCTAGGAATTTGTCCTTCAAGTAACTGTCCAAATGTCTTCTCTGATTAGTAAAATAAAGCACCTACTCTTTTATAAATGCTTTCACTCTTTTGTTGAAGTGTTTGTTGAGTCACTATATAATGCATCTCTGAATGTATTTATCTATCCATCCATCCATCCATCCACTCATCCATCCATCCATCCACCCACCCATCCATCCATCCATCCATGTACTGTCATCTCCTATTAGAATTCACAGTTCTTGGGGCTGGGACTGTAGCCCAGCGGTAGAGCGCTTGCCTTGCATGCGTGAGGCCCTGGGTTCGATCCTTAGCTCCAGATACAAAGCAATAAAATAAAGATATTGTGTCCATCTACAACTAAAACAAAATTTAAAAAAATTAAAAAAAAATTCACAGTTCTTTGAAGATAGTACCATATTCTATTTACCTCCAATTCCTATCTTTCAGAATACCAAACACATTTAAATATATATTGAATATTTAGTGATCCCACAAATTCAGTAGTATACCGATTTTATGAATCTTCAAATTCTTTGCCTTAAAATAATTCTACTTGAGCCACTTATCTATTGAAACTTCCATCACAGAACTGGTCTTGTGTCACAAAATGTCCATATGGCTTCTTGGAATCAGTTTATCAACTTATTACTTCACACAAGTATATGAGATAGCACAGTGAATGCTAAAAACTAGAAACTTCCAATTTTTTTTTTTTTTTTTTTTTTTTTTGGTACCAGAGATGGAACCCAGCGGGGCTTAACCATTGAACCACATCCCCAACCCTTTTAATTTATTTTCATTGAACCCAGCAGGGTTTAATCATTGAACCACATGCCCAGCCCTTTTAATTTATTTTCATTTTGAGGCAAAGTCTCACTAAGTAGCTTAGGACCTCACTAAGGTTGGTTTTGAACTTGTTATCCTCCTTCCCCAGCCTCCTAGTTGCCGGGATTAAAGGTATGTGCCACTATGCCCATACAACTTAGAATTCTTTACTACTTGATATCAAATTCCCTTATTCTGCAAGATTTGTTTCATGTGGTAATGTCTTCAAGACTGTTTTATAGTACAAACATGATCTTTTCTTTAAGATCTGGGAATTGTACATGTTATTTATTTTTTTTTAAACTTGTTTTAAATTACTCTGTATTCTTCAAGGACTGGTTTGAATCCCATGTAGACTCTGCAGTATTCTACCTTCAGTTTAATCTATTCTCATCAATTCTCTCTCAGAATTACCTTAGCTCACTTAAATTGTGACTTTCTAGAGAAACATTTATAATAGGGTGCCTTATATAATAGTTAATTTTCATGTGTAAAGGAATCCCGTCTTCCATATATTACTAGGCTTTGCTGTAGGGCACAGTAATAAGCATAATGCTTTCAATAAACTACTTAGATTTGCTTAGTCAAACTCAGTAGGTTTTGGAAATATAGCAATATTTTCATTAAAAATATTAATAAGATTATATAAAAGCATATACTAATTGAAAAATAAATAGTTCATATAGTAATGAACTGCATTTTAAAAGTTAGTAATTTTAGTTAGATTGTTAATTTCCTAAGGAAGCACACAATCACATTTTGTCAGGTCAGGCACTTAGAAAAAGTGTTGTGGGAGATTTTTAATGATAATAATGCAATTTTGATAAAATAATAAACATGTTTATTTAAAAGCTCTGTGAATGGTAGTATTGATTGAATAGTAAATGTAGTGCCTTACTGTGTTTTGGGTATGGACTTCTTATATATTATGAGACAAAATGTGCGTAGAAAGAATGTCTGCACTGGAGGAATGGGCAATGAGCCAACTAACCCCAGCCTCATCAAACCGTGATAAGGAAAGTGCATCTCTCCGGCTGGGGAAAAAGAGAATTCCCAGCCACAAAGCTCCTTTCTTTAGTATAAAATGTGCACTAATAGGCTGCATTGAGCAACTGACAGTTTCTATGAAGAGTCTCTACCCTTTCAAATGCAAATATTTCAGAATCAGTCAGGTTCCCAGCACATGGATTTTAAAACCAAGTCATTCTTCACTGTGGGCTAACATAATTGCACACTTGGGACATTATATATTTATACAGATAATGGGTACAATTCAGGCTGCTGTCTACTGAAGTTAATGGAAAGTCTATTTATTGAGAGTAGAATGTGAATATATGTGGATGTAGGTGTGTATGTGGGGTGTGTGTGTGTGTGTGTGTGTGTAATGTGTGTATATATGGGTATATGAGAGTTTTCATATTTTTCCCCACTCAATTCCTGACAAGCCCTATTCTATAATACTTTTATTTTGCAATTTGAATTTCTTAGATTTGAACTTCACACTATTACTCTATTGATTTATCTCTTTTTAAAATAAGATTCTTTTTAGAAAATGGAAAATAGTGGCAAATTACACATATGCATGAAAAATTCCTCTCCAACTACAATGAAAACTCTTTATAGTTGTAAGAGTTGTATGTCTGCCATTAATGAGAATGGATTTTGGAATCAATGCTTTACCTTTTAATCCCATTTCCACTGATTATTAGATAAATGTCTTTAGGTTACTTAACTGCTCTGAAGTTCAGTTTCCTCATCTCTAAAATGACAAATTTCTTACTAAGGATTTTTCACATCACTCCCTTAAAAAGCTAATTGGATCTTTTTACTTTTGTTTCCATAGAGTATGTTATCTGGGAGTATAAGAAAGCAATGCCTGATGAATTATTCATTTTCCTACGGGTTCACCACAGAGCTACCCATGCTCACTTGCCAGACACTGTCCCCTTACATGTGCACAAAGTCACACTCACCCTCTGCTCCAGAAATAGCCCTGAGTGTGCAGTCTCTGAAACAGCCTCACAAGTCTGAAAAGATTTAGGGAGGACAACTTAATCTTTAAGCAAATCAGATACTTTTAGCCTCCTTTTGAGTAAATTTTGGAGGAGTATCTGTAGTAACTAGTATCTCTCTTCTCTCCAAGATTCTAAGCAATCTGAGAAATAAAATAGTTCTAAGAAATCCTAAGCATCACAGTTTTTAAGTTAGTGAATATTAATTACACAGAATAATGGATTTCATTGTAGCACATTGGTATATGTATATAGTATTTTGATAGTTTCTAGCCTTCCTCTTCACTAAATTGAATGTCAGATGTGGGGAGATTTGCTCACTGAATTCTTGGCAATGCTGTCCTTGGACAGAGTCTTACTGTGGGTGATGGTGGTAATGGTTGGGGCAATGTGTGCTCTCTATAGGCAGCAAGAACAGGAAAGGTATCAAGTAGATGGGGAAGTTTAGAGAATGCCTCATCATGGAAGCCAGAAGTAGAGCAAAAGGAAAAGCTTTTGAATATTATGTTGCTTATATTTTCCCCTAGATCTCAGTTTTAATTCGTACTTAGGGAGTTCAAGTTTTCTCAAGGTGTGAAAAATGAAAACAATGCAAATTATTCAAAAATTTACTGTATCACGGTTCAGATTTTGCACCACAATATATGCTGTCGAATAAATTTCCAGAATATATTTCAGGGTGAATTCCTCCAAAGGTTATTCCAGTGATTGAAGATGGAAGTGCATATTTGATCCATGGTTCTGAAGGCTGTGAAGTCCAATACTGAGGGAATTCTGAAAACTTGATGAAATTTTTCATTAAAACCTGTTTTCCCAGAGATGTGGATACTAAAATACAATAAGGGCAGGGAAGGGAAGACAGAAATTCCTTGGATTAGATAAAAGGGAATGAAGGGGGAAAAAGTGGGGATAGGAATAGGAAAGACAGTAGAATGAATGGGACATAGATTTCCTATGTTCATATATGAAATACACCACCAGTGAAACTCCACATCGTGTATAACCCCAAGATTGGGATTCTAATTAGAAAAACTTACATTCCATGTGTATATAATATGTCAAAATACCCTCTACTGTCATGTATAACTAAATAGAACAAATAAAAAAATCATATGTTTAAAATTTTGGTCCAATATTGATTGTTAAATTGCAAACAAGTATCAATTATCTTTAATTTAAAAATGAAATGTATTAATTTTAATAGAATCTTTTCTAAACAAAGTAAGGTAGTATAAAAGTATGTATTTTTCTTTATTTCTGCTTATGTTTCCTATGATACTGGTCATTCATAGTTTCTTATATTTTGACATGCATTTTTATCATGTTCCTTTTATTATTTTATTTTTTTCCATTCTCTGTAAATTTACAATAACATTTGGATCCTCATAAATTCTAAAATAATTAATGAGACAAACTCTGGTGTAATGTTGTGCAAAAAACATAAATACAAAACAAGTATTGAGCTGGTATCTTCTTGGTATCATCTGGCACCCCAAAATTGTGTTCAACAAAGTTATCAATAACATGGAAATTTAACTCTGATAAATAAGAGTTTAACTATGAGCTTAAATATCCAAATGTTGCACAAAGGCTATGTGTTTAAGATATTTATGCAATAATTGAATAATAATAATAATATCTGAGATTTATTGAGTTCATAGGAACTGGATACTACATTTTAAAAAATTTGTTCTAATTAATTATACATGAGAGTAGAATGCATTTTGACACATTGTACACAAATGGAGCACAACTTCTTCCTCTGGCTGAACATGTTCTAGAATCACACCAGTAGTGTAATGATACATGTATATGGTGTAACTATGTCCATCTCATTCCACCGTCCTTCCTATCCCCACAACCCCATCCTCCACCTCCCCTCTGCACAATCCAAAGTTCCTTCATTGTTGCTCTGCCCTCCATTATGGATTAGCATCCATTTATCAGAGAAAACATTTGGCCTTTGGTTTTTGAAGATTGGCTTATTTTCCTTAGCACGATATTCTCCAGCTCCATCCATTTACCTCCAAATGCCATAATTCATTCTTCTTTAGGGCTCAGTAATATTCCATTGTGTATATGTACCACATTTTATTTAACCATTCACTTGTTGAAGGGCATCTAGGTTGGTTTCATAGTTTAGCTATTATGAATTGAGCTGCTATAAACATTAATGTGGCTGTGTCACTGTAGTAAACTGATTTTAAGTCCTTTGGGTATAAACTGAGGAGTGGGATAACTAGGTCAAATGGTGTTTCCATTTCAAACTTTCTCAAAGGAATCTTTATACTGATTTCCACAGTGGTTGCATCAATTTGCAGTCCCATCAGCAATAGATGAGTGTAACTTTTCTCCCACATCCTTGCCAACAATTATTGTTGTTTTTATTCTTGATAATTGCCATTCTAACTGGAGTGAGATGAAATCTTTGGATTGTTTTGATTTGCATTTCTCTAATCAATAAGAGATGATAAACATTTTTTTCATGTGTGTGTTAATGGATTGTATTTCTTTTTCTGTGAAGTGTCTGTTCAATTCCTTAGCCCATTTGTTGATTTTTTTTTTTTTTTTTTTTTGGTGTTTTTTGAGTTCTTCATGTATCCTGGAGATTAGTGCTTTATCCGAGGTGCATGTTGTAAAGATTTTCTCCCAGTTTGTAAGCTATCTCTTCACGTTATTGATTGTTTCCTTTGCTGAGAAGAAGCTTTTTAGTTTGAATCTATCCCATTTATTGATTCTTGATTTTACTTATTGTGTTTTAGGAGTCTTGTTAAGGATGTTAGTTCCTAAGCCAACATGATGGAGATTTGGTCCTCCTTTTTCTTCTGTTAGACACAGAGTCTCTGTTCTAGTGCCTGTCTTTGATCCACTTTGAGCTGATTTTTGTGAAGGGTGAGAGATAGAGGCTTAATTTCATTTTGCTACGTATGCATTTCCAGTTTTCCCAGCATCATTTATTGAAGAGGCCATCTTTTCTCCAGTGTATGTTTTTTTTTTTTTTTTTTGGTACCGGGGATTGAACTCAGGGGCACTCGACCCCTCAGCCACATCCCCAGCCCTATTTTGTGTTTTATGTAGAGACAGGGTCTCACTGAGTTACTTAGTGCCTCGCCATTGCTGAGGCTGGCTTTGAACTCGCGATTCTCCTGTCTCAGCCTCCCTAAGTGCTGGGATTACAAGTGTGAGCCACCGCGCCCGGCTTCCAATGTATGTTTTTGACACCTTTGTCTAGCATGAGATAATCATATTTATGTAGGTTTGTCTCTGTGTCTTCTATTCTGTACCATTGGCCTACATGTCTATTTTGGTGCCAAAACCATACCATTTTTGTTACTATTTCTTTTTCGTATAAAGTCTGGTGTTATGATGCCTCCTGTTTCACTCTTCTTGCTTTGGCTATACTTGGTCTCCTATTTTTCCAAATGAATTTCATGATTGCTTTTTCTAGTTCTATTAAGAATATCATTGGGATTTTAACAGGAATTGCATTAAATTTGTATAACAGTTTTTGTAGTAAGGCCTTTTGGACAATATCAGTTCTACCTATCCAAGAACATAGGAGATCTTTCCATCTTCTAAGATCTTCTTCAATTTCTTTCTTTCATGTTCTGTAGTTTTCATTGTATAGAACTTTTACCTCTTTTATTAAATTGATTCCCAAATATTTAATTTATTTATTTATTTGTGGCTATTGCAAATGGGGTAGTTTTCCTAATTTTTCTTGTGATGGATTCATTGCTTATGTATAGAAATGCATTTGATTTATGAGTATTGATTTTGTATGTTGCTACTTTGCTGAATTTATTTATTAGTGCTGGAAGTTTTCTGGTGGAAGTTTTTGGATATTCTAAATCAATCATATCATCAGCAAATTGTGATACTTTGAATTCTTCTTTTCCTATTCATATACCTTTAATTTCTTTCATTTATCTGATTTCTCTGGCTAGAGTTTCAAGGACTTTGTTTAATAGAAGTGGTAAAAGAGGGCATCCTTGTCTTGTTCCATTTTTTAAAGGAAATGTTTTTGATTTTTCTCCATTTAGAATGATGTTGGGCTTAGCATAAATAACTTCTACAATGCTAAGGTACGATCCTACTATCCCTCATTTTTCTAGTGTTTTGAATATGAAGCCATGCTGTATTTCGTCAAATGCTCTTTCTGCATCTATTGAGATGATCATATGATTCCTGCCTTTAAATCTATTGTTGTGATGAATTATGTTTATTGATTTCCCTGTGGTGAACCAAACTTACATCCCTGGTATGAATCCCACTTGATTGTGTTGCACTGTCTTTTTAATATGTGCTCCCCCCTCGGGACTGCTCTCAGTCTCCAGCTTTCCACAGGCCTGCCAGTCCCAAGCTGGCCCAGCGGTCTCAGCTACAATCTATTGGACCTGGGCTTCAGATTCCCCAGGCCATTCCAACTTGCAGAGAGATGCGCTCACACAAAGGATAGACCCTGTAAAGAGGCAGTCAGATGACAGCCACTAGCACACCTACCAGGAAGACCTCAGGTGCAGCCAGACCTGCAGATACTCTGATGACGTATCTCTAGACCCTGGCTGATGTCTGCAGACTGAAGCAGGTGCTGCCTGGGATGGCAATGGCAAACCTGCAGGCCCCTTGGCTCTGGACCTCCAGGCCCTGGCTGGTGTCCCAAGATGGTGGCGGCCACATGTAATAAAACCTGCAGTAACCTGACAATGGACTTCCAGGTAGCAATGGGTGGCAGGCAGTATGCCAGAGGTCTGTGGACAGTCTGTAGGCAAATGGCAGGCACTTGGTGGATGGGCCTGTGGCAAAGGGCAATGGGCAGGCAAAAGACAAACAGGCAACAGTCAGGTGGTAGGCCATAATCAGCCAGTGATCTATGTGCAAAAAGCGGATGATATACTGACAAAGGGCTGGTGATCATAGTGGACAAAAGGGAGGAGAACAGCAGGGGATCAGTGAGCCACAAGGGCTGTCTTGCAGAGAAACAGTATTTCCTCTGCTTGAATCCAGAGACACATAGAGAAAAGGAATGCAGCCTCCTTCCAGTTTGCCATCTTGTATCTGCCTTGGATACTACATTGCTTACTTACATATATCTGTCTAATTTGTCAAGCTTACAACGACTCTGTGAGACAGTTCCTCCTTTTAAAGGAAAGGAAACTAGCATAGATAAGTTATGCAACTTGCCCAAGAAAATATTACTAATGATATTCATATGCGGGCAGCCTGTTCCAGAATTCATGTTTGAATGCTTAAGTTCTCCAACTGTGGAGAAGACACAATGCTGACATTTTCATAAGTTAAGAAGAAATGGATAAGTGATAGGCAATGGAAAACTCACTGGACTATTACTTATAAAATGATATTTTAAGAAGTTTAGAACAATCATCTTGTTTCATTTAAATTATCTTACTGTATGAAGCAAACTTATGAGATAAACTGGCAATATAATGACTATGTTAAAAAAATATATATATATTTATATAATTGAATTGCTCCAGTTCAATTAAGTAGTAACAAAGATGGCACAGTAATAAGAATCACACGACCTGAGACTGGTGCTCCTCTCCAGTGTTCTATGCTGCTGGGAATAACCAGTTTCTACTGTTAGATGCACAGGACATATTTCCTGTGATTGAAATAGATTTTCAACTGTGTTGGCTTAGCTAAAACTATTTAAAGACATAGGAAGTGTTTTGGCAAGTTGACAGGTAGCATATCATTAAAAAAAAATTCTAGATGTGCATCTCTGACCATTTGAGTTCAATAGCAAGGGAAAAATTACTATTGTCTTCCAAAATATTTGCTGGTGTCACAGTCAAAAACAGACATTTTGGTATTAAATACATTGGAGGTTTCCAAAGGTTTGTCTTCACTTTTTTAAAATAATTTCTTATCAGGAAAAAAGATTTTTATCTTGCAATTTCAGCATTTTATGTTTGCTTTGGTGCTCATAATTTTATCTGGATTCAATGTTCCTCTTTGTGATATAGTTTATTATCCCTCTTAAACTGCCCTGGTTTGGAGGACTGAAAAAGGAAAAAGAAAAGAGAGCACTCTACTGAGTATAGCTGTCATTCTAACTTCCTCTATTCTCCTTATGAAATAGCAAGAAGTAGGGGAGGTCTGACTCACAGATTGTTAATAGAGAGGGATGATTCAAATGGAACATGAGTGAATAGCCTTGGACTTCCAGAAGGATATATAAAGCCAGTGGCTACTCATTCTTAAAGTCATGGGTCACCTCTTTGGCCATTATTCCATATTGGAGGCCAGAAGGTTCAGAAAAGCTGGTAAATATCGCTACCGTCAAGGTACAAAACTCTTGGACAGGGAATATTTAGTATTCAATCATGATTGATTTTTTTTCTACTTTACAGTCATTCATTTAATAGCTGATTTAACATGTCATTAAATTTCAAGTCTCTGAAATTTTATGTTCCAGGTTGTGCTCAGGGCTTGAGAAAAAGAGAGTTTCACATAATTATTCTGCTTTGAAACTTGAATCTAGGGCAATTATCATAATTATTAAATGTTCAGCACTTACTATATATTAGGTATTAGAATTATATTTTTAAAAATTTATTCCTCAGAATTATCATTTGTTTGAGCCATGGGCAAGAGATTCTATTGTATGATAATAGACAAAACATACATATTTAACTTACTAAATTAAAAAAATATATATATATATATTTGAATCTTGAAACAGACGGATGAGTGTCACTGACTTAGCAGATCTAACAAAGCTTAATCCTTATGGACAATGACTTCTCAAATACCCCTCCCTGTAAGTGGACATCAAGGCAGAGTAAGAAGTTGAGAAATTTAGAATAAGAAGGATAAAATAAAAAAAGATCCTTATATTCCCTCTCCAATCCATGTATCTGAAAGCTGCTTGTTGCTTTAGCAGAAATCTGGAAGAATGTTCTTGGAAGGAGAATCTATGCTGAATTCATACACTAATTTGTTCAAACTTATGCTGAAACAACAGACCATCTTCTCTCCTCCCACATTTATTTCCAAATATTGGCACTCTGACTTTCAGGCAAGAAACTTTTTCTTTTAGATTTTTTTTTCTTGAACACCTAACTAGACCAAGAAGAAAGATTAAAGATTTTGTAATCATGGGTATCTGAGTAACCAGGCTACCTAAATCATGCTGTATGGAAATTCAAATTTGAAAAGTCCCATGTACTCAAAATTACTATTAGTCCCACATTCTCAATACTCAGTATTAACCTTGAATTACCAAATAAGCAATCCACATTTAAGTGGATTCACATGGAAGTTTGAGTTCAAAAGCAGCAAACAAGAAAAAATAACTTGGAGGTTAAGAAAGAGTTAAAGAGAAAAGGAAAACATTGCATGTATGAAATAAGAGTGTATTAAGAACATAAATATTTTAAAAATTAAAAAAATTACTTGGAAGATAAGTATACAAGGAAAATGATAAAATATTCATTGAGACCCAAAGAACCTCTGGAAGATAATCAATTGAAAGAGTCACTCAAAAAGAAAGTGAAATCAATCACCGTATCTATTTATCTCGCTATCATCTATCTCTAAACTCACTCATTCTCTCCCTCATCAGTTCATCTGAGTAAGGATCCTAGAAAAAAAGGAGGAACAAATTCATCAATTAAATAATTAAAGTAAGTTTTACAGTTTATAGTTTGTAAGGTGTCATCAAATACCCAGTTCACAAGATGAACATAATCCCATTAAATTTCAGAACATAATCTAACATCTTTCAAGGTGCAAGAAAAAAAATGTTGCAAAGTATAGTTTGCATGCAATGGAGCAGGACCAGATTTCTTCATATTTATTAACATCAATACTCAAGGCTAAAAGACAATGTAAGAACAGCTTTAAAAAACTGAGCAAAAACTGTTTCTATCTACTATTTCACAATGAGTTATAATATCACGCAATAGAAAATCTACATTTTAAATATGTGCAAAAGCATTACCTCCTACTCATTCCAGAAAGATATGGAAGGGCATTAAAGACAATGAATTCAGACATTTACATGTAGAAAATATTGGGATCAGAGGTAGAACAGAGTCCAATATACAAAACCACTTGTTACCCTCCGCATCTAGAGAAGGAACTGGTGGAGTGGGCAAACCTACTCAGTAAAAGCACTGCCCTAGAAGAGAGCTATAACCTGTGCTCAATAATATTGATGATATCTATCACATGACCAGTGTATTCAAGACATCTTGGACATATAATCTCAGCTTCAGGATCTACTTCCAAGTAGTAACTCCATGTGGAAAGGGAGAACACACACAATCATGAATCATTTAACAACTGAAATGTATTCTGAGAAATGCATCATTAGGAAATCCCATCCTTATGTAATACCATAGAGGGTGCTTACACAAAACTAGATGGTAAGGCTTACTACATACCTAGACCATGTTTAAATATAAGTTGTATGTCGCCTTTTGCTTCTATGCCATGATTAGCAAAATAACAAGAGATTAAATCAAGCACAAAAATGAATATGCAATCAAGAGATGGATTAAGTATGAGATGCATGGAGTGGTTGCTGGCTCACCATGGCACACTGTTTTATAACAAACTGCCTTTTATAAAAAGTACACTCTAAAATGATGATAACAATGTAGTGTAATAAATACACAAACTGGAACATATTTATTGTTATTACCAAGTATTATGTTCTATACATAATTATATGAGCTATATTTTTTATAGGTTTGTTTACACCAACATCACAAACATGTGAATGATGCATTGTGTTAGGATGATATATTAGCTAAGGTGATAGAAAGTTTTCAGTTCCATTATAATCTTTAAGATCATTATCATATATGTCATCCACATTGACCAAAGCATCATTATGTGGTATGTGAATGTATTTGGTTAGGCTCCTAGCTGTCTTCCATATAATAACAAATTGGAAGCAATATAAATATTTACTAATAGGAAATCATGTAAAGATTATGAAAGTAAACAATAAAAATTTTACAACCATAAAAGGCTAATAAGCTTATTGTAAACTCATATGACCCTACTATAAGGCTAATTTTACTGAAAAAGGAGTAAGCTAGAAAATTGTGGTTTATAAAATGCAACCATTTGTACAAAAAAGAAAACTATATATGTAATTTATTTTATGTATTTAAAATATCTCTAAAATTTTGAAGAAAAGACTCTACTCTGCATGTATTATTATATTAATCCAGGTACTAAGTCCATTGTTGATGCTGATATTCAAATTTTCTTTTTTAACTCAAATATAATTGGGAGTCTAACTTTTCCTGCATCTGTTTTCTCTGTAAAAAGGAATAGTAATTATTGGTGCCCCCTGAAAAATGTTATAGTGTTCTTATAGAATTAAAAATTTTTATTTTTTGTGTGTGCATACATGTATATGTAAAAATTGTTCCAATATTTTGGGCTTCAGCAAAATATTTAATTAAAGTGATGCTGGTTAAAGAACATACTATATATTCAGTGGATCATTAAATGCATTAAAAATGTTTCTTACCACTTTTAATATATTCCCAGGATAGTAGCTGTGTCCCATAACATATCTCTTATTCTTTATTTTATTCCAAAAAGATCTATTTCTTGCAGCCCACATATGGCCTCTTGTTTCTCCTCTTTTCCATATGTATTAGTCAGACTCCTCCAGAGAAAGAGTGTGTGTGTATATATATATCTATATATAGAGATATATATACATATCTCATATCATATATAAAGAAATTTATTATAAAGTATTGGCTCACATTATTATGGAGGCTGAGAAATCCCACCATCTGCAATTTGCAATCTGTGGATCCAGGAAGACCAGTGTTGAAGTTTCAATGCCTGTGAGACGAGAGGCTGTAGGTGTCGATTCCAGTCCCAGTCTCAAGCTCTAGAACAAGGTCTGCTAAGAACAGGATAACAGCAATGTTCCAGTTCAAGCAGTTAGACAGAAAGAGGGTGAACACAAACTCCTTTCTCTCTATTCAGACCCTCAAAGTATTAAATGATGTCCATCCACACTGGTGAGGACCATCTGTTTTATTCAGCCCACATCCATTCAAATGGTAATCTTTTATGGAAGCATCCATACAGACACACAAAGTCACAATATTTAATCAGTTATCTGATTACATAGTGGTCTAATCCAGCTGATACATAAAATTAACCATTACAGATTTACCGCATGTCAACACGGTACCATATGTAACTACTTAAATGATATAAAATCTCCAGATAAAGACGTTAACAAGGAAATACTTCCACCTAGCACAACACAGATATTTTATATACAATAAGAAGTCACTAATCTCGGGGCTGGGATTGTAGCTCAGTGGTAGAGCGTTTGCCTCACATGTGTGAGGCACTGGGTTCGATCCTCAGCACCACATAAAGACTAAATGAAGATATTGTGTCCACCTACAACTAAAAAAATATTAAAAAAAAAAGAAGTCACTAATCTCATTCCTAGAAGAGATGATAGATTTGTTGAGTGATAGTAACTGTTTTCATAGTATTCTATAACGTAAATGCTATGAAATAAAATTTATAATACTTGGGTACTACAATATAAAACCAAGACATCCTATATTACATGATAAGAGATATGAGAAGAGAGGAAACAAGATTCTAAATGTAACAAACTTAGGGAGAATTACTCCTGAAAATAATAGTCCTCATTTTCTTTAACTGGTCATGAGATCATAGTGGATATTCATATCTCTCTTCTTACACTACCTATTCTATATTTGCCTTCTGTAAGCATCTCAACCAGTTGTGATTCTTTGCCTTTGGGGGGACATGAATCTTTATTCCTAATTGTCTGAGTTATTAGTAGTTCTGTCTGGATTAGTTCATAATAGTTTTAATAGTTTCTTAATCATCAAGCATGGTAGTTCTAAGAGAGACCCTAACTGATTTTGTGTTCTAGAAATACTTTTTTCTTATCTCTTATAGAGTAGTAGTCCAACTTTCCTTTGGTAGTCAGGATCAGTTATCCTGTTGATTCAGAGGTATGAGAAGTTAAAAGTGGCCTGATTACGTTTTCTAGTACAGTGAAATCATTGTTGTTTCTCCTGGGTTAAGCCCTTTTTTCTTTGGAATAAGACCTCTATTCTTACAGATCATAAGTTTGTGGGAACAGGAAGAAAAGAACTTACAAATTGTTCACAAGGGCCCCACTCAAAACTTGCAGCTTTTCCAAGCAGTGGGTAATTATATTGAACAACACAAAGAAATGGGGTATATTTTGCCTTGAAAATCCAAAAAGGGCCAGGCATAGTGGCACACACTTGTAATCCAAGTGATTCAGGAACCTGAGGCAGAGGAGTGCAATTTCAAGGTCAGACTCAATAACTTAGTGTGACCCTGTCTCAAAATAAAAATATACAAAGAGCTGGTGATTTGGCTGAGTGGGGGAGTACCACAGGGTTCAGTACCCAGTAACATACACACACCACACAAACACACATGCAAAGTAGCCCACTAGACCTTGCACTTCCTTTTTTATTGCTGGAGGAGCCAATGCAACTACCTACCTTTTACTTTAGAAAGAATATCTTGACATGCCCCTATATCCCACTGGACTCCTAGAAAATTCACTGAGTCAGAGGGCCTCTGAGATTTAATCAGATTTATTTTCCACTCTGTGATATATGTCTTATCAATATGTCTATAATAGATACTACTCTTTGATCACTAGATCCAGTCAGTCAAAAGTCATCAATACTATGGACCATTGTGATACTATGCAGAAGATAAAGGCAATCAAGATCCCTGTGAATTAGTTAGTACAAAGAGATGGAGGGTTGATATTCCCCTGAAGTACGATAGAAAATGTTTATGTCTGGACTTACTGGCTGAAAGAAAAACACTTGGTGTGCTTTATGGACAGATGTGGAGAACAAAGAACGGGCTAAATCAAAATAGCTATTAAACAGTGATTAGAAGATGATTAATTTGCTCATACATCTGATAACATACTGCACTTATTATCCTGACTTAGTTAAGCTTATGAAAAATCTACTGTAATTCTGCAAAAACTGTCTTCTATGGCTTGAATAGGAGAACTGAATGAGGATATAGTAATAATTATCACCTCTTCATCTTCTAAGTCCTTCTAGGTGGCACTAGTCTCCACAATCCCTCCAGTAATACAGTGTTACTTTTAGCTTATTATTTGTCTAGACAAAAGAGGTTCTAATGCCTTCCATTTTACCTTTCCCACCATAAGAGCCCTAATTCCACAGGCCAGGGAACCAATGTAGGAATTCTTCAGCCTACTAAGTATGTATATTCCAGTTATGATTTCTAGGGACATCACAGGATGAGATTGGAAATCCATTGCATCTGAGGTAGATCTGAGTTGGTCCTCAAAATCTCCTACTCTGACTGGTGGACCACAGTGACTTTTGGGTTTCTTAATTAATGCCCATTCAGAGCTGGCATAGAACAGTCCCACCTCCCTGGCAAATAGGATTATTTCCTTTTCCCCAATGCACAATTCCCCTGGTAAATGACTACAAGTATCTTTAGGGAAGGCTAGGAGAAATGTTATCAGCACAAATTTTCAGGATCCTTTCAGAAGAGGACCCGGTCCCACCTTCATTCTAGAAGTTTGGCTCAGTAAACTGGTTCAAATCTGAAAACTGATGAAGATCCTTGATGGTTTGTATAATTTCAGTTATACTTACATTCACTTGAACTAGAACCTTTATGCTTATACAGATCAGGTAAGGATTTATGAGACTTCCTATCATTTTACGTCTAGGAACATTATAATCAATTAGCCAATGCCTCAGGTCAGTGTGAGTCAAACTGTTCTGACTGCTGATTTGACTTTGCTCTCCATTATGGTAATCATACCCACCTAGCTTTTGGCAGTTGAGTGTGGTAACTTGGTCTCTGCTATACTAGGACAGTATTCCTCCAATTACAGTTAGGTTCACAAATTTATTGACAGCAGTTCTATAGGGTCTGGCCTACAGAGAGGAGTGATCAGAGAACTCTTTAAGAATGTTGGGTTTCTCATCAAAACTTTATTTCACATTGTACTAATTAAAGTTATGCATACTAAAGTCTTCCAGTGTAGATGAATAAGTCTTAAATGAGAACTCCACTGTAACATTCCAATCTCCCTTTGCCTTTGAATACTTTCCTGTATTTTAAACCAAGACAGGTCTACCATTTCCACTTCACTCTTCTGGGCCATATTTAAGTTCATAATTTAATCCATCGAAGAAACAACTTAAACTTTTCTAACTTCCCAAGATGCAATAGTAAATAAAAAATTTCTGATAACAAACTAATATCAATATATTCAACCTCATCCAACTTATACTCCTTCCACTATTATCTTTGTTTCTTGATATCCATTTCCATACATGTTCCTAGGATTTATTTCTGTTTGAATGAGAAAAGGTTTTTTTTTTTCTTTTTTTAGTGTAACGGATCTCTTCATGGGTTGCACTTTAGGACCTGTTGGAATTTGAGTATAGCTATAATACTAGAAGCAAAGAATGGTGTTGAGAGTGGGCCCTGAGTATTAGCATCACCTTGCATGGCATATGCCTCAGGGAAGGCATGAAAATTTTCCAATATATTGCGGGTTTAATTCCCTTAGACAGAAGTGCAAAGGTTTTTTCAATTGTGGGTGAAGACGCTACTAACATTGGAAATGAAGATGTCATCGCAACTGTGGCTAAGAAGGTCAACCGAACTGGAGGTAGGGAGGAAATGTCTTATGGGGATGGGAGAGCTATTCTATGGGAGGTGAGAGAATCACATCTCATATGAGTAAATAGACCACTTACATTGAAAAAGAAAACACATCAGAATTTAGGGGCTCACTATGCCCAGCTGCATCAAAATCTCCCTAAATGCCTCCATCTCAATTTACATGATCTTATTCTTTCTAATCATTGTCTTCCCGTTAACAATAGATACTCTGGAAGGCTAGAAATCCAATTTCCATTGTAATTCATCCAGAAGAAAAGAGGTGATTCTGCATTTGATTTTTAGGAATTTCAGCCCTGCAGCTACAAGAGATGAGAGTCTACTTCAGAGAATAGATAGAAACTCTTCCATCACATATACAGCTCTTATGCTGGAATCTGAACCATGAACTTATTCTTTTATTTCATCTTTTTGCCCAGGAATATTAAGAACAATCATCTAACGTCATTATATTTTTTAGTTTCTCAAAAACATTTGAAAGTACATACAGACTCACCTACTTCTTTGCTTCTTATAAGTAGATGATTAAGATTACTCAATGCAGGTATTTTGCATACCTTTATAAATTGTTCTTGCTATAGATTATAGGTGCTCTCTTTATGACTAGAAATAGTTATTAGTGTCTTTTTTTTTTAATAGAACACAAAGTTTTATTTGCCACTACTCCATAGGAGGCAGTAAGCTTTCAAATTAGACTAGTCTTGGTAAAAAAGACACAAGAGATTGTAAAGTGTTTCCAAAAAATTCACAGGTGTGGATAAAGGACTGCAATGTTCATCTCAAAACACACACTTATTTTGTGTTGAGAGTTACAAGTGGGAGAGAGGCATCCTGTCTTTTACCAGCACAGTGTCCATCCCAAAGTTGTCATTGTACTACTTCACAGTAGCCAGGACACTCAGGAGGCGCTGGTCCACAGCTTCCAGGTGAGGATTGAAGAGCATGAGGGAGATGGGATCATGGGCCATAGCAGATTTTAAGGCACTCCATTCTTTAGGTAGTTCTGTTCCAAGTAAAAACTCTAATGATGGAGCACTGACATAGAGGGGCAAGGATGCTTCTCTCATTCAGTGAAAGGCTCACAAAGCTTTTAGCTTATCGAAAAGGATGAACATATTAGGGCCTTCATCATCTTGAAAGCTCCCATAGTGATGTCAGTCAACATTGTCCATCGGGTAATCAAAGACAGAGGTGTCAATGATGTCCAGGTGGTGTGGGCCTGAGTCATATGGGGACATTTTTTTCATAGCATCACAGTAGCTCTCATCATACTCCCACCTGGCCAATTTGCTTCTCCCTAAGTCCTTCCCCAGGGGTGTTGGTGTTTCTGCAGAGGCCACACCTCTGGAAGCCAAAGTGTGACAGATCCCTCCATTGTGTCTCCATCTGCACAAGCTGTCTGTGTTTCTCAGCAAGTATAGAAACAAGTATTATTTCCTACAGCTAGGAAGGTGCTCAACAGCTGCTCTGTAGCAACAGGCTTGATTTCTGTCTGCAGATTAACAAATCTGCCAACCACCATAGAGGGCTCGGCAGAAACCCAGAATCCTGTCCAAAGGAAAGGCTGCTACCTCTCCATTGTTTCTATCATAACCAGCATATGGCTCCTCTTCCACCACATAATCTCAGCTCTACCACTTAGGGTTGAAGACAACTTTCTGTCTTCCTTAAAGTATCAGTAAGGCTTTCAGCTGCAGTCCTTTATAACCCACACGGCTTTAATAATTTTCTTGGTGGTCATGGTGTGCATGATTGCCTCCAGCTCAGGTATCTCTTCAGGGTACACTTCTATGGGCATCACCCACTGGGCTGCAATCTCCCATGGAGACAGCAAGGTGTGGTCCAGCTTGGGTGCCAACAACAGGCACAAGCCCATCATCATTTGGTGAAAAGGCCTATAGTCCTCCCGGTTGGCAGCTCATGTATCTAAGTTGTCAATCAGGAAAACTTTAGTAAAGATAAAGACGACAGGGTGTATTGCTAACAGCACAACTTGCTGCTTAAGCTTCACGGTAACCTCTCTTCTTCCTCCCTTAATCTGCTCTCGCTGATTAAGGAGAACGGGTAGTGATGGTAGCAAGGAGATTCCATGATTACACACACTCTTGCGTTTCTTCACTGGAGTGCCCTCACAATTCCTGTTGGGCCCTGGGCTCACTCCATGGCTGCCATCATGGTGTGGTGCCATGAGGCCTCAGCTGCCCCCACCATCTCTGGGGAGGGGCAGCTCCACTTCCCCAGCTGCCGCTGCAGCTCATGCCCAATCCCAGGCAGGTCACTCCCTGGCCACCTCTCAGTGCGTTAGCCTGTGGTCCTACACCCACCTCCGTCTCCATGGCCTGTTATTAGTGTTTTAATATTTAATCATATTAGATAGTGAATTCTAGAGACTCCAGAAACAAATCAGAAAACTCATCCTTAAAATTCTATTCCTCTAAAATCTCTCTTGATGCCAAAATATATATTAGTAATGGTTCTCTGTAGGAGAGCAGGGATTGATAGGATACATATGCATGCATGCACACACACCCACATATACGGACATTGGCTCATGTGAATATGTAGGATGGGAAGTTCTAAAACCTATAGTCCACACACTTTTAGAGATGAAGAAAAGTTAGCATTGTCATTCTGTCTTGAGAACCATTGGGCAAACAATGTCAATTCCAGGCTGAGGAAAGAAGATGAGATGAAATGTCCACTTCGTGAAGTGAAGGGAGAAGAAAATAAGCAAATTCCTCCTTCGAATTTTTGTTCTCTTTAAGCCTTTCATAGATTCGATGATGCCCAACCACATTTGAGCATTCCAGCCACTTACTGAGTCTGTTGACTCAAAGGCTAATCTCATCTGAAACACCCTCACAGGCATATCCCACAGCAAGGCTTAATTTGGGCACCCAGGGCTCAATAACTGTGAGAGCATACAAATAGCCATCATACGCAGGAAGCAAAGATGGCAAAGACAGAATATTCATCCAAGGTAAAATAAGTGCAAAAGACACTGAGTTGATAAAAGAGAATTCCCTTCAAAAAAATACAGCAATAGTCTGAGGAGAGAATGAGATGACTAGCCCTTTGCTTTGCTTTAGTATCATTATTTCTGTTTTTGCTTGGTACATTGCATGAAATTTAGATGAGCCCATTGCTCATGTTCCAATTTTTTGTACATTTGGATGAAATATTTAGTTGATTTTTTAATGATATTAGCTGTTTTGAGTGAATTTTTATGACCTGTAATTTTTTGAATATTTGGAGAAATACAATGAAAAAAACTTTAGATTGTTTTCCAAACCACTTCATGCCAGACCATCAACTGGACTTTTATTAGCCATATGTCCTTGGGAAATAAATGTAAGAAGGACACATATCCCTAAAGAATTTGTGAAAATGAGATATAAGTAAATCATCTGGTATATAACAGGTGTTCAATAAATGGAAGCCAATATTTCATAGACACTGTGCTCCACTTCTATATCCCTCCTCAGTGACCAAAGGATTTCTTTCCCCAGCCTTGGACTGCCAAATGGCAGGTCTCAGTTGTCAACCCTCTCTAAAAACTGCCTGTGGCTGGAGAATCACCACTTCTAAAGTCACATTATTTATACTCTTTTCCAGAGGCAACTGTATCAATTTCTCAAGCCATGTAAGGAGATATAACATCAATTCCTTTATCCCAACTTGGGACAATTCTAAAAGGCCATTCCCAACTTCAAATGCAGGGATATCTGAGGCCTTGTTGTGACTGTAGTGTAACCCAATCATCCCATATGCCCAATGCTGCTTCTTTTACCCTCTCTTCCAAGTATTAATCCTGGCAGCAATCTTGCATACTAATTTCTGCTTCAGAATCTACTTCCCAGGGAACTTGAGATGCAATATTATACATCTCATATGCCTTGGTAAATGTTGAGATATCCCAATTTGTATTTCCTATTTGTAAAAATAAAATTCCTCCTTTCTTTTTCAGAACAGACTCTGCAGCAGATATTTTTCTAGGCAATGGAATTAATGAAATTATGGTTTCAACACTTGCAATGTTGGCTTCTCTAAAATATCATTTGTCCACCTAAGAATAAAGATACAATTCATTCTCCTTAGTACCCTTGGATGCTTGTTATTCACTACCAATCTACTTGTGTAGCAATGTTTCTTCTCACTGATGGTTTCAGCCACTCTTCCTGCCTGTTTTAGTCAGATTTGTTGCTGCTGTGATTAAAAGACCTGACCAGAACAATTGTAGAGGAGGAAAAGTTTATTTGGGGTCTAAGGGTTTCAGAGGTCTCAATCCATAGACAGCAGCATCCATTACTCTGGGCTCAAGGTGAGGCAGAATGTCATGGCAGAAGAGTGTGGTCGAGGGAAGCAGCTCACAGAATCAGACAGTAGAGAGAGAGATTCCACTTGCTAGATATAAAATATACACCCTAAAGACACACCCCCATTGACCCACCTCCTCCAGCCATACCCCACATGCCTTCAGTTTCCACTTAATCCTATCAGGGACCAATGCACTGATTAGGTTAAAGCTCTCATAACCCAATCATTTCTCCTCTAAAGCTTGTATTGTCTCATGCATGAGCTTTTGGGGGACACCTAATATCTAAACTATAGCACTTCCTATATAATTTTTTTGGTTCCTTGGTCTCACAATCACCATTAATTTCTTAATGTTTATTGTTAACATCACATTGTCTTTAAAAATTAAGTTTTTATTTTTTTATTTGTTGGTATTTTTATATTGTGGAGATTTACAAAGACATTCGTGGTGAAGTACAAAAGAATCCTGAAGGTGGAAATCAGAGATTATGATATAGAGCTCTTCATTTACTTGTTCTGTGGCTTTGAAAAAAAATAACTTTACAGAAATCTTTTGTATATGAAATGAGAATTATGTACTACACATTGCTGTGGGATATGAGATGTGAAGTCTTTCTCTTCAGTAGACATGTACAGATATGGAAACGTGATGGGAAGGGGTTTGGTGGCTATACTCATCTCTGGATTCTTTGGTTTGAAGCATGGCAGTGTGGACTCCTGAAAATAATGTTGGTAATAGACTCTGATGGTTAGTAGCACAGAAAGTAAGGACAGTAACTGTGATGAGAAAATGGATCCATTCAACCTCAGTCATTCTTATAGCCAAAAAACCCAGTGCCAAAAGAAGCAGCAGCAGTTGGCACTGTAGCTCAGTGGTAGATCACTTACCTAGCACATGTGAGGCACTGCTTTCGATCCTCAGCACCACATAAAAATAAATAGATAAAATGAAGATATAAAAAAAGTAGCAGCACAATGAGGAGGGGCAGAAATTGTGAGCCAAGAAGAAGCTGGAACATTTGCATTGCTGCCAGGACAGTCAGAGAAACTGCCTAGGGGACCAAGTAAATGAAGACTGTGTATCTATATCCATGCTCAAGTCTAACATGGAAACTGAGTGGCCAAATATAAAAATTTATTAACTATTCAGTGAGTATTTATTGAGATCTGGAGTCAATGTAGGGGATGAAGTTACAAAGTAATGACAAAAGCAAATATGAATTTTGTCTTCATCAGACCTTTTTTCCAAAGTAGGGAAACCATATTTTTCTATTTTTTCCCTCCTTTTATTATGTAGGACATTATCCTAGGTTGTGACATTATCCTAAGTTGTGATGAGAAAATCTCTTTGCAGCTGGTTGTTAACATACTGACTGGTTTGAAAGAGAAGCAGATTTTTATGCCATAATGTTTTTCTTTTCCATTTCTAAAATGATCCTCCTTTCCCAAGCTACTAAATTAGGGGCAAAGTGGTCATAGTTAGTATGAAAAAGCAAAAACACTTATTCAAACTCCACATCTCAGCTGAGATTCCCACTTCTATTAATTTTTTTCTTTTTATCTCTAAGGTCCAATTGAACTTATATAGAACTTCAGTTTCTGTACATTTTAATTAAATTAATTTTAGGAAACAATAATGCCAATCACCATATTTTTATGATTCTGAATTTAATTTTTCCCCAAGGCTAAAATGTGAGGGTTGAATATTCCTGAAAAGAGAAATGAGAATCTTTTAATCTCATTCCCCTGAAACTGTCACTTATTTTTCCAATTGTTTTGCTATTTTTCCCTCAAGTTGTTCAAACTTTCACATTTTAAAATTTCTGCTCCTGAAAAAAGATGAGATTTCCCATGTATGCAATTGATTGTCTAGCCTATTCTTGACCCAAGGATACATTCTCTAAAACTTCCTCAGTAAACAGGTTAGGAAAGAGACTATTATTATTATTTTATTAAGCATAGCAGTACTTTTCCTTTTTTTCCTGTTCTAAAACAAAACAAAACAAAACAAAATAAAACAAAAACAAACAAATTAAAAACCCATCTACTGCTCACTGGCTATTCTAGGAACCCTTAAAAATAAGAATTTAGTTCTATATTATGTCGCTCTATTAGAAGATTCACACTTGGGCTGAGACCTCAATAGTAAATAGCTCTGGAGAGAAGATACTTAAAAGTATATGTGGTATCATTTAACCATTTATTTAAGTTATAATTTATATATATATACATATATATATATAAAACATATATTAATTGACATGTATGTATGTATGTATGTTAGTTAGCTTTTCATCACTGACAAATACCTGAGGAAAATACTTTAAAAGAAGAAAGATTTATTTTGACTCATAATTTCAGGAGTTTTGGTCCATACTTGGTCACCTGTATTGCTTTGGCCTGAAGCGTAGCAGAACACCATGTGGAAGAACATGGCATAGAACAGATGCTCACTTCATGGCAGGCAGGAAGCAGAAAGAAAGATAAAAAGAGCAAGGAACAGGTCAAGGACAAGATGCAGTCCCCAAGGGTGCACAGCGGGCTCACTCCTTCAGTTCGGCCCCACCTACTACAGTTCCCAATAATGATTTCAAATTATTAATCCACTGATGAGGTCAGAGCCCTCAGGATCCAATCACTTCCCAAAAACCTCACCTCCGAAATTCACCACTTTGGAGAATAAGCTTTAACACTTCAGCTTTTGGGAGACTTTCCAGATACAAACCATAACACATATACACGACTGAATATTTTTGTCCACTAAAAATGCAAATGATGAATTCCTCATCCCCATCATGCCTGAATTTGGAAACGAGGCCTTTATGGAAGGTTAAATGAAGATATAAAGATGAGTCTTTACCTGAAAGAGTGAGTTTTCTGATAAAAATAGACATCAGAGTGTGCTCATCCCAGTGCATATGAAGTCGTCATGTGAATACAAGCAAATTGGCAGCTGCTTCAGAGGTAAAAGTGCGCTAAAATGAAACCTTCCAGGCTAGGACTTTGACATTGGACTTCCCTGCCTTCAGAAATGTAAGAAATAAATGGCTGTTCAAGTTGCTCAGTGTTTGGTGTCTTGTGTCAGCAGCCTGCTATAGACTGAATTTTATGTATCCTCAAAACTCTTAGTTGAATCATAAAGCCCCAGTTTGATGACATTTGTGAGATATTTTGGGATAAAATTAATTTTAAGGATATAATCCCTATGAATGAAATTAGTGCCCTTATAAGCAAACACCCAGAGAGATGCTCCTCCCCTGTTATCCCTGTGTGAAGTACAATGTGAAGATGGCCATAAACCAAAAAATTGGTTTCTCATTAGACAACAGACCTGCCCGTACTTTAATCTTGGACTCCCTTGCTTTCAGAACCATCAAAATGATATTTTGTTGTTTTCGCTATCCAGTCTATGGTATCTGTTAGAGCAATCCCAAATGACTAATACATAGCGCGCATGTGCACGTGTGCACACACATACACACATACATCTAGGATTCTAAAATACTCCCAAAATGTTGTATATTAAGGTGTATCAACCAGACTTAAATCCCTCTTCCCCATATCCCTCCACTGTGTTTGCTTATTCAGATACTAATTATATACATCCTTTGTTATATTCTTGATATCTCAAATGATTATTTTTGGTTTTTTTTGTCTCAACTATGAAAGTACATGATTTTGATTTGTATTTTCACAGCAATGCCAAATTCCTAGGGAAGAAACTAAATAGAAAAAGTAACAGGGATGAAATATGGTAAAGTAATTTTCACAGTGAAATAAATATAGGCCACAAAATTCTTTGTATTATACTTACAGAGAAATTTTAAATCTATTATTCAATTAAGTTAAATATCACTTGAAATATATTAATACTATATATATATATATATATATATATATATATGAATGATAGAAAGAAATCCCACTAAAACCTGGAGTGAATCTCCTAAAGTCCAAAGGTAGTTGATTGTCAACACTTGATCATCTCTAGGAGACAAATGGAATGTATATTATATCCTAAAAAATAGTAAAATTATGCATATTTGAGAATAATTAGAAACCAACTTATAATATTCAAGTAGTTATACATAAAGTATTCCATCATGCTTTGATCCAGATACCTATTTTTAGGAAGCACCTGGCTAGGCTAACATAATTATTTGACAAATAATCGTATGTTTCTTGGAATAAATCTCAGTACTGTCGTTCAACTATGTTATTCCTTTTATTCCACTAACCAACTTTCTAAAACAAAATAGTAGTCAACCTTGTCTTTATCCATTCTTGTTCAGGTTGGAGAAGGACAAAAGAGAAGGCCAGGAGAGCACAAAATGGAGCACTGAATTAGGAAACTTTGGTTCATTTGATGACAAGTAATGTGCCAGTTCATGAAGAAAGCAGACCAAGCTCTTCTTGACAGTAAATTTATCAGAAGAGGGCATTTATGAAACAAATACCAACATTGTAATTATAATTATAATAAGCTGAAGTAGAGGGACAGTGAACAGTGGTACATTTTAAACCACAGAAACAGAGTTCTAGGCAAAGTCTCCTCTGCAAAAATGCACCATCTCAGTTCACCTTGAAATTGGTTGAGCAGGAGCAGGGAGAATGCAACTCCAAGGCTAGATGTATGGGCAGAGCAACAAGATGAATATTTGCATATAATAGTTCTATTTATTTATATCCAAATAGATAAATTGATCTGAGAGCCTATTCAATGGTCACCTATGAAAACAAAGATGAATTTAATGGAGATCTCAGTTTTGTAGATATGTATTAATTTAATAAAAATTCTACATGAATGCACCAAATTATTTATAGCATTCTGCTAAATTAAGTCAGCACAATGCAATTAAATAGCAGGAAGCTCCATCAAGGGAGAAAATCCCAGAACAAGATTCCATTCACACTGGGTTCCTGTCATGGCTGCACTAATGGGAACAGCTGTGGATCCCTGAACAACTTTCTTAATCTTTCTGTTTTTGAATTCTTCCATCTGTGACAATGGCCTACTTACACCTGTCCATATCTAATTTGGTAAGCTGAAGTGGCTCCTACAATCTGATGGAGTCAATTTCCTCACCATAGAATGTGGCACATAAAGTTGTTTGATTTTGTATTTGAAAGTTGGACTATTTGAATATTTTAGCAGTTAAAGAGTTTTAAAATACATACCACTTCTTTTCATTTTACTATAGAGTATTAAAAATACATTAATCACTCAATTTATCAGTTTGACTGTTTTGTCTTCGTTTGTACTTAACCCTTCACCTTTTAGGACAGGATCTTTAAATTCATGGATTTTTATAGATCAATTGAACACTTCAATTCAAGAAGCAAGACCATTCACTACAATAAATAATTATGTTTTCATAGTATTCTAAAAGCAATTAGAGGAATATCTATACATTTGTCTTTTTAAGAATCTCTCTATAGAAGTTATATATTTAATTACCTACATAAATGTTGATGATTATTAACCAATTTGCTTATCTTTCTCTCTACGTAGCTAATACCTCCTCATTAATTTAAAGTATATCTAAATGGTAGCAGTATTGGTTGTCTGGCTGCTACCGAAAAACAAAAACAAAGAGCAAATTACCCCAGATTAAGTATAAGAATTGACTTGTTATACTTAAAGAATAAATAGCTGTCTGGTGATTATTGTCAAGGAACACCACAAGAATGACATTTGAGTAATAGTTGTTACAAAATCAGAATTTTCCTTTGTCCTGAACATAATTAAATAAAAATTGCCACATTTAAGGAATTTTGAAGTTTTCAGGAAAAATTGATATATGCATGCATGTATATATACATACATGTTCAAAACTAGGACAGAATAATAAATTCAGACAAGATGGATCATGGCATGCTGTGACTTTCAGGTTTTATTGGCAAAATAATCTAGGAGTATAAACAAATCATTATTAGGTTTGATAGGACACTTGAAAATGCCCTCCACTTAGGAAATATTTATTGTGTGTGTGTGTGTATGTGTGTGTGTGTGTGTGTGTGTGTATATATATATATATATATGGATGTATATCAGTATTTATTAAATAATTATTTTAAAAATAATTATAAATTACAAGCTTAAAATTTGACACCAAAATTTTTCTTTTTTTTTAAATTTCTTAAAAAATGTTTAGTTGTAGGTGGACATAATACCTTTATTTTACTTATTTATTTTTATGTGGTGCTGAGGATGAACCCAGTGCCTCATGCATTCAAGGAAAGCATTCTACCACTGAGCCACAACCCCAGCCCCAAAGTTTTCTTAATGTAACTCCTACATATCAGATGAAAACCCCTTTGGAAAAACAGGAAAATTGTTTTTCTAAGAAAAACGTATTTAAGAACATAAATATTTATAGAAGAAATAGATTCATTTATCTTCATTAGTTTTCAAAAAATAGAGCAAAAGATAGTGAAACATTATGTTATGGGCTCTCTTCAGTGGTTTTGAAAATTGAAAGCATATGGAAAATAAAAAAAAAAATCAATACTCTTGTTTTTTAGTGATGAGAGGAAAACGTTGCTTCCAACAAAAGATTTCAGGATTTTTGTATATACATTTTTGTGTGTGTGTGTATGTGTGTTTTATGTAGAGACAGGGTCTCACTGAGTTGCTCAGCACCTCACCCCTGCTGAGGCTGGCTTTGAACTTGCAATTCTCCTCTCTCAGCCTCCCAAAGTGCAGGGATTACAGGCGTGTGCCACCACACCCTGCTTGTATATACATTTTTCTCTTGTAATGAAATTGTTAAACTTCAGAAGAAATATCAAGGGAAATCCCACATAATTTCTCCAGTGATGAACTTGTTCAACATATATGACAGTGCTTGAAGCTTTATATTGATCAAGAAAAGACTATCTAGTTTGCCCTAGAGTTTTGGAACTGTCTGTCTAATAAGATATCAAAATCAAATGGTGGAGATAAAATCATCCTATGGACAAACTTATTTAGAATGACTAAAATCCAAACATTGGCAACACCAAATGTTAGAAAGGACGTAGAACAACAAGAACTCTCATTTATTGCTGGGGAGAAGGCAAAACTGTGCAGCCAGTTTAGAACAGTTTGATTATTTAGAACATCAGTGACATTGTTTGTTGTTTAACTAAATGAGTGGAAATGTACAAAAACCTGTACATAGATTCAGAAAAGGCAATCGTGCAAGGATAAAAATATGAAGTTGCCAGAGCTCTGGTGAGAGGGAGAGAGGGATGAATAGATGAGGTATAGTTCATTTTAAGGCAGCAAGACTATTTTTATGAGACTGTAAAAATGAATGTCATGTATTTCTGAAAATCCATCAACTGCACAACATAAAAGTAAAAGCCGATATGAACTATGGGCTTCAGTTAATAATAGTTTATCCATATCAGCTCATCAGTTGTAATGAATGTACCACATTAATGCAAGATGCTAATAATAAGAGAAACTGTGCTGGCAAGAGCAATTACATGGGAACCCTCTTTCCTTTGTGTTCCATGTTTTCCATAAACTTAAAACTGCCCAAACAATGAAGTATATCATTTAAAAAGAATCACAAATATTATAGTATTATCTCTAATTTCAAGTATGGTTGAACATTTCCAGAGTAAGATGTTTGAAACATGAAATGAAATAAAACAATAATACATGAGATGGGTTCTTCTGTCTCCCACTGTGTCAGGCACTGAAGTGGACAGCTGCCATTGTTGTAGGAGTGAGGGCTTTCTCTAGACTCTTACTTTTTGCTGGCACTGAAGAGTGTGTTATCATGAATCCTGCAGCTACAGGACAATGAACTCTGCTATGGCATCAGACAGATGATCTTAGAAGTAGACCTTTCCTAGTTCAAACCCCCAGATGAGTCTAAAGTCCTGGCTGGTATCAATCTAAGACTTGCAAAGTTTTATAAGAACTCTTGACACAGAAATTGTAAGATAATCAATGTGTGCAGTTTTAAACTGCAAGAACAATGATCATATAGAATAGTAGGAAATCAGCAATTGAGGGCCTCATTGTTGAAATTTCTTCATCCTACAAAATTGATACAATTTTACAAAACTCAGGAGTTTTGACAGTACTAGTTTTAGTAATTCATATATGGCCCTTTGATGATCATCTTAAGTAGAACTACTTAATTTTGTTTTGCAGTAACTACAGGTCACTCTTTGATCAGTTTATGAAATTTCTTTTGTTTTCACCCTCAAAGGAAAACAAATTGTTGACACCTAGATTTCAGATTTCTGATCTCAAGAACTATGACACAGTGAGTTTCTATTAATCTACTAAGTTTGTGGGATTTTTAAACTTTATTTAACTTTTTGGTTACACTAGGCCTAGGAAACTGAAGCTCTAGGTCATATGAATGTTTTATTTAACAATAACAACTAATATGCATAAAAATCTAATATATTCCAGATTATATTTGGGGGTATTGGGGGGAATATGATCATATTAAAACCTTTTAACCAAAAAAGGAGTAGATCTCATTTTTTTTTTTGCCTTATTTTATATATTGAAACAGAGCAATTCAAAAGTCACCCGAAGGATCATAGTTATTACACATTCTCAAGTATTCCAGAATCTGTAGTATTATTTTAATTGAGATACAATTCATATACAATTCAATCCACCCATTTAAAATGTGCAATTTAATGTGTATACAGAGTAGGGCAGACATCTGTGTAACAATAAAACTTTAGAGTATTTTTATCTCCACTGTCCTTGAACAGTCTCTTCCCATTTCCTCCCATACCTCCACCCCTTTTCTGGAAATACCATCTGTTTTTGGTGTTTCTATATTTGACTATTCTTAACACTTCAGATAAAGGGATTATGAAATTAAATATATAGTTATGTGAGAATATGTGAGGGTTTTTGTCTGGTTTCATTCACTAAATGCAATTTTTTAATGATTCACCCTTATTATAACGTGTATCAATGCTTAATCCCTTGTTACTGTTGAACAATATTCCATGATACAATATGCAGTTTTACTTAGCCATCCCTCAGTTGATGAACATGGAAGTTTTCCTCATGTTGGGCAATTGAACAATTTATGTATATTTAGGTATAAGATTGGGCAATGCACATCTTCATTTCTTCATTTTTTGTGGTTATGTACTTGGAGTAGAATTTCTGGGGAGTATGATAAGTTTATTTAACTTTGGGAGGAATTGCAGATTTTTTATCAAAGCTGTTGCAGTATGTTTTCCCATTAGCAACGTATGTGGGTTCTGGTTTCTCTATGTCCTTTTCCTGTGTCTTTCTCTCTTAAAAAAAAAAAAGTCTTATTTCTACATTTTCCTAAAGAATAATGATATTGAGAAACTTCTTATTAACTTATCTCTTTGTGTATTTTCTTTGGGTAAATGTCTATCAGATTCTTTGCTCAACTGAAAAAAATAAACTTAATTTTTTCATTTTATCATTAAGATGAAAAAGTCTTGCAGAATTTTTTTACAGATACACAAATTTAAATGTTTTCACCCATTCTGTATCTCTGTCTATTCTCTTTTGTAATTGTATCATTGCTAGTAAAATATTTTTAATTTTGAAGAATTCTAATATATACGTTTTTCTCTTCTGTCATTTGTTGTTATGATGCTCTGTCTGGGAAGGCTTTTCTTAAAGACCAAATGACTAAATCTTGTTTTCTTCTAAGATTTTTATAGATTTAGTGCTGTCATCATTTTTAATTAATATTTTGTGTATGGTAAAATGAAGGTATCCAAACTCTTTCTTTTGCATATATATATATCCACTTGCAGAAAAAACTATTTTCCCCCTTGAATTGTCTTGGCATTTTTGTTGAAAATCATCTGGTCATATTTATTTCTATACTCTCATTTCTATTCCATCAGTCTTGTCTTTCAATATGTCTAGAGCCTGTCTACATCATTCATAATGAAGTCCTCCAATTTTGTGCTTCTTTTACAACTTTTTTTTAGCTTTTCTGTTTCCTCTCAATTTTCCATATGGATTTCAGAATTAATTTCTCAAGTATGTAAAAATGACATATGAGTTATTGATAAGCTTTGCATTCAATTAGAGGCATAATATAGGTGATATTGCCATCTGAAAATTTTAAGTCTTCTGAACTATCAAAATTAAGATTTTTTAAAAAAATCTATTCAGGGCCAAAATTACTGTCAGTAATGTTTTATGGTTTTTGTAGTACAGATATGTACATCTTTTGCTAAAATGATTCCTAAATATTTTATTTGTTTTTATCTTATTCTAAATGGAATAGATTTCTTAATTATATTTTAGATTAGTGTTATATGACCAAAACCATTATATCTTACATGCTATAATATAGAATTTTTAAATCATATTTGAAAATTATTGATAGATGACCAAAATAAAGTTAAATTATTATTAATGATCTTATATGCATTAATAAAAATTAAATTAGTTTTAATATATTTTTAGTAAATTCATTAGATTCTGCTGTTATATCTGTTAAATAAATTGACCTTTTTATTTTATTTTATTTTAAACTCTGATCAATCTGATATTAGCATACCTATTCTCACTTCATGATTACTGTTTGCATAATATACATTTTAATCTCTTACTATTCTTTAACTTTGGAGAAATGAAACATTTTTTTCCTGTTATCAAGAATTTCTTTTGGCCTTTGTTTTTTGACATTTGATCATGATGTGAGTGGGTATGGATATCTTTGTTTTTATCCTTCCTGGAGTTCACTGTGCTAGTTAGAGATGGGGATTAATGTATTTCATCAAATTTGAGAAAATTTTGACAGTTATTTTTAACACATTTTCTCTGCTCCTTTTTCTGTCTCCTTTCTGCTACTCCCAATAGATGCATAATAGTGCAGTTAATTGTGTCCCACATTTTTCTGAAGCATGTTCATTCTTCTTCTTTCTTGCCATTCTTTAGATTGCATAATTCCCATATATCTTCAAATTGTGTAGTTCTTTGGTCTGCCAGTTGGAATTCACTGTTCAGTACCCTTTTTAATTTTTCATTTGGTTTATTATACATTGCAGTTCCAGAATTCTTTTTTAAATAATTTATTTATCTTCAGTTTATTCTCTATTTGATGAGACATTGTTAATAAATTTCTTTCTTTTGAAAAATCATCAATTATTTTAGATAACAAACATAATAGTTTCTTTGAAGTTTTTATTTGCTAACTCTATACATGGCTCCTCTCAAAGGCACTTTTCTTTTGCATGCTGTTTTTCTAGTATATTGGTTACTTTTCCTTTCCTTATATATTATTAATATTTAAAGCTAGACTTGAAATGAGACATTGTTTTAACTTCAGATACTGATTTTGGGGCTCTCTGGAACTTGCATTTTTTGTTTGCTTTTTTGCTTTTCATATAGTGACTTGGCTAGAATTAGTGCAATCTGTATGTACCACAACGTCCAGCCCCTTATATCACTTCCCTAAAAGCACAGCCCTGGGTATACACAGAGTCAACCTAACCACACCTACTCACCCTTACCCAAGGAATACAAGATTGTGGATGAGCTCTCTTTAATTCTTTCTTTGATTTCTTTCTTAAGTTTCTGACTGGTCAGTTTTCTTTGATATCACAGCAAGATGTTAGCATACACTAATTGATAGCTGATTGTTCTATTATTTCCAGCAATGATGGTACTTTTGTTGTTTCCTCTAACCACAGTAGAAAATGCAATCATTCATTTTTTCACCAAACAAGTCTTCTGGCCTCTCAATATACCATAATATGAGGCAATTGCCTTTGATTATAAAATAAAATGAATGAATACTTAAGCCTGTGTTGTATTTTGTGTAAATAGCAAAGAAACACACTTCAGAAAATGAATGCATTCATTTTGAATTAATTTATTTATGTTGTACAATAGTGTAAAATTTTTATAGTCCTATATATAATTGCATATGATATTCAGTTAATATTTTATTTATTTTTGAATAGTCTATCTTTCCTTTCTTTGATGTTATGACATCATTGAGCAAAAGAGTACTGAGAATATAATCTGATTCAATAATCAATTAATCAGTTGGTATATCAAATGCCCAACATAATGGGGATTAAAAAAATGTTTTAATCTAGTTTGGAATATAAAGTTGATATATGTCATCCTTGGTCAAACATCAGTGAGTTGTTGAAGGTTAAATGTACATAGAGTCCTGTGAAGGCAGCCTTGCATCCAAGGATTTAATTTATTGTAGACATGACTCTTAAAATCTGTCATTCACAGTTCAAGATAGCAAAAATAGAACACATACAGCAAATTCTCAAAAAAATCATCAATTTGATTTTTATAGTCTCATTCTCCACCAAATAGAATGTCTTTGACTTTGTTAGATTTCATTGCTTTAATTCCACTTTTTGGAATAGTACTATGGTGCATCATGTGTGCTCAATTAATAATTCTTCAATAAATAAATTATCAGCTGTGCATTGTTGTTCACACACATACTTATTACATGCTCCCATGCTCCAACTTTGTCTTGGTGCAGTTGTATTTGTGATCTCTTTAGTAATGAGCAATTACAGCAAACCTAGGGGAGTGGTCATGTGAGTTTGATCAGGAAAAAACTATTGATTTCTGCTGATCTTTATAGGTTCACAAGCAAATATAGATTGCAACAATCTTTTAGAAGTTGTTACTGGTATTTTTTAGGAATTTTTCACATTAAATTCTTCAATGTGTACTATTTCAAGGAATGTATTGCTATCATCTTTGCAAACAGGGACACACTGTAGCCAAATGTGAAGAGATAATATCAACTTTGATTAAAACTGCCTTATAGTAAGATTTCTAACCTGTCTTGCAATCTTTCTTGCTCTGTCCCCCAATCATACTAAACTTAGCAAAACTTTTAAGATATGGTAGCTTAATGTTGTCTTCTTTTCTTCTTTTTTAATTGGGAGTTGTTTCACATTCTTAAAAGTTCTGCTGCTATTATATGTCAGTGATTAAAGCTGAGATTTCGGTGTCTCACATTCATCACAGACCTCATTCAAGAAGCTTAAGAAGGTTTCATAATATGTTCAAAGAATCACATGGTTTTGTACAATTTTTAAAAGTAAGATACATCAACTACAATTAGTTCATGGTCTAAGTTATTTTCATTCCAGCAGATAAATACAAAATAAGTGAGGTGTACATTTAATTTGGGCTGAGTTGAATATATATTTTTGAGGCAATATGTTATATTAGGTATAAAGTTAAGTTATTCTTACCCATTTGAGTGAATGTATGACATGTAGGGATATTCTAAACCCATTATGTTGGCTCAGTTGATATCTACACAAGAGGATACAAGATCCACATTCACATTGTCATTTGAACTGGGAATTTGTGGGCAAATGAGTAGATACAAGGTTTACAACACACTAAGACAAAAGCTCATTTTTGGAAAGCCCTTCCAAATTTATAGCTTATCTATACAAATTGAGTTTCCTCCCAAATTTTTCTTATAGTTAGTGATTTGCAAAGCTGAAAGTTGCCTAAAATAATAAGACAACTAGTTGATAACAGTGTTATGGTCTCTTTCTGAATTTTCATGAATGTTTGTGGCTATTTTCAATTTTTGAAAAACTTAAAATGTGTTATTTATTTTCTCACCATAATAATTTCTTTGAGTAATTGTAATATTGTGTTATTTTTCTTAAGAAGTAAACAAAGTTGAGACAAATTTAACAGTCCACAAAAGCAGGATTTGTCACTATTATAGTTTTTGATGAGTTTTTTTAAACAGGAAAAGAGAGAACATAAAAAGATTAACATGTACGGTTCATATAACATATCCTCTAGAAGAAATTTTTATTGTGTAAAATTTTATTTTGTTTTGTACAATGAAATTAAGCGTAACTTCTATGTAAGACCAAAGCTTGCTTAATTCGTATATGATTATATGCAAAGTAAGGTGAAAAGAATGCTACTTACATATTCATTTTATTGATTTATTCTTATAAAGCAAAAATAATATTAAAATCTCTAGAAAATATAATTATTTATTGACATCTCAGTTTTAGTGATTAGGAATCTCAAGCATATTTTACTTTGAAACTGAATTTACTAGTTTAATATTTGCATTTATTTCATGTATTATAGTGGGCCATTTTGAAATTTAATATAATACCTTCTTTAGAAGAGAAATTTAAGTAAATTAAAAATCTATGGCTATTTTTTCCATTTTTATTAAAAATCACAGTATTTCATACTGTTAATATATTATTGTGTATATTTTTATTAGTTCTAAAATTATCTAACTGAAGTTTCATTAATAGGTAGAAGAGAAACAATTATTATGTTTAAATTTTACCTTTTGAAACTTTAAAGAAAACTCTTGAACACTTGACATGTTCAAAAATACTTGGTATTCAATGAATTCATTATGGATGAGTTCATTTTTTTTACATATAAGATCCTAAAATTCATGACTATTCACTTCATATGACTAATAAACCTATGAGTCTTACTTAATGACACCCTCTCTTTTACTTTTCTATTAATCATCCATAGCGTTTTTGTTGTTTTTGTTTTTTTGGTACTAGGGATTGAACCTAGGGTATTTTATCACTGAGCTATATCCCCAGACACTTTTAATCCTTTTTTATTTTTTTCTGAGACAAGATTTCCCTAAATTGCTTAGGGCACTTCTAAGTTCTGGAGGCTGGCCTGGAACTTGCAATTCTCCTGTGTCACAAGCATGTTTTACCATGTGTACCCGGCTGCTCACCAATAACTGGAAACAATATTTGCTAAATGCTAGATAAATTTCCATGGGATTACAACCATGTATTAATTAACTTACTTTGCATAAATACTTTGTGAGGTGTGAATATACGCACTTATGATAATATAGTGATATAATACAGAGGAAGATTACTTGAAAATTTCTACAGTTTGTAGATGTCATAGTCAGGATATGAACACAGAGGTGTTGGTTCAAGTGTCCAAGAACTTAACTGTCATGTTTTGACTTTTAAGTATGTGACTATTACCCCTAAAAAGTTCTCCAATTTGATCACCTCTTGTCATTGTTATTATTATGGTTTACCATATCTTTTATCCGAAAGCTCCTGTTTACTGCAGGTTGCTATCACAAAATACAAAATACTGGGTGCCTTAAGCAATAGATACTTATTTCTCATAGTCCTGGAGACTGAGAATTCCAAAACCAAGTTGCCAGAAATTTTTGTTGTTAGAGAATGCTCTGTTCTTGGCTTTCAGCCGGTCACCTTCTTGGAATGTCCCCAAATTGTGGGGACAGTTTGAGATCTTATTTCTCTTAATTTTCTTATAAGGACATTCATCCTGTTATAGTAGCTATGTCCTCAGGACCTCACTTAAACGAACTAATCTCCCAAAATTTCCACCCTCAAATAATGTTGAATTGGACATTGAAAATTAGACCTATGAATTTTGGTAATCACAAATATTCAGTCCATAGTATATCCTAAATGAGCTCTTTTCATTTATTCTTTCCTTTAATCTATTCTATGCACAATGGCTAAGTATTATTTTAAAGAAGTTGATCTTATCACTTCATTCCTCTAAAAGTTTAGGATAAAGTAGAGAAACAAAAGCACTGAACTTGGTTTGGAAGACACTGCATAACCTGGTCCTTCAGCAAGAGAGTCACACTGCCTGTCTCTTCTTTCTTTCACTTTCACTCTGCCTGTCTCTTCTTCACTTTACCCTGAGTGTGCCATAGTAATATTATATGATCTGTTCATTACTTATGCTCAGTGAAATCTGCCAGTTATAGAAAGACAAATACCACATGTTGTTCACAGGTATATGGGATCTAAAACAACCAAATCATAGAAGTAGAGAGTAAAATATTTGTATAGAGATTGAGGATGCGGAGTTGATGGTCAAAAGTAGAGTATTTAGAAGAAATCCTTGTTATTCTTTGAGACCTGAAAGAATAGATTTTTGAATATTCTCACCACAAAAATACTAAATATTCTATGTGGTGGATATGTTAAACAGCTTGATTTAGTTATTTCACTCTATATTCATGAATCATGACATCACTGTTTACATCATAAATATGTACAATTATAAATTGTCAGTTTATAATAAAATTTTTAAGAATAAAGAAAATGCTGAAAGCCTTTTTTATTCAGTCAAGGTGTGTATGGGAGCATACTCTGTAATAGAGGATGCAGAGAAGTAAATAGCTGAAATTCATATAATGTGACAAATAGCCTACAAGCATATTCAAATACATGCAGCACAAAGTACAGAGTTTAAAAAATACTTGAAGTGGGAAGAAAGTATCTAACTATAATTTCAACAAACTTGACTTTGTTAGTTTTAGAAATTCTCATAGTACAAAACACAGAAAATGAGAGTGGGTTGAATATCAAAGCTTTTTTGAACTTCCTTTATATGGCAAGAGTTTTGATTTAAGTTTATTTTTCTTATTGGAAAAAATGTTATTTTATGAGTTATAAACAACTCCTTGTCCTTGAGAAGACAAAAAAAAGAAAGAATTTCACTGCTTGCCGGTAGTAATCAGATGTTCTATTGTTGATCTGTTCTTATTTTCATTGTCACTTTTGCTATTCTTTTAATGAGCATTGAATGGTATTACATTGTCTCTTAGAAAGAATCCAGAAATTGTTCTTTGAAAGCAAATGTGAGGAGTTTTCACAGGTGGTAGAATTTACTCATAACAATTACTTTAATTTTTGTAAAAAAATAAAAAACAAAAAAAGTGTGCACAGAAATTAGAGGGTTTAAATACTGAAAGCTATAGCCCATGAAATTATTTTTTGTAAAAATACAATTTTCTCTTTTTTTTACCCGGTTATTTTTATTTAGTTATTTTTTTAACTTAATTTCTTGTGGTTTTACACAATAGTGAGATTCACCATGGTATATTCATATATGCACATAGGAATGTTATGTCAGATTCATTCCATTGTTTTTCCTTTTCTTAACCTCCTCCCTCCCCTTCATTCCCTTGTGTCTAATTCACTGAACTTCTATCCACCTCTCCCCTGCCCTTATTGTGAGTTAACTTCCACATATCATAGAAAAATTTTTACCTTTGGTTTTTTAGTATTAGCGTGTTTCACTTAGCACAATAGTCTCCAGATCCATCCATTTAACAGCAAATGTCATGATCTCATTCTTTTTGATGGCTGAGTAATGCTCCATTATATCTATCTATCTATCTATATATATATATACACACTACATTTTCTTTATTCTTTCATCTGATGAAGGGCACCTAGTTGCCTCCATAGCTTAGCTATTATGAATTGTGTTGCTGTATACATTGATGTGACTGCATCACTGTGGTATGCTGATTTTAAATCCTTTGGATATATAGCAAGGAGTAGAGTCACTGGGTCAAATGGTGTTTCCATTCTTAGTTTTTTTGAGAAATCACCATACTTCTGTTTATATTGGTTTCACCAATTTGTAGTCTCACCACCAATTTATAAGTAGAACCTTTTACCCACATACTCACCAATATTTATTGTTACTTGTATTCTTGACATTTGTCATTCTGATAGGAATGAGATGGAATCTCAGTGTAGTTTTAATTTTCATTTCTCTAATTGCTAGAGATTATGAACATTTTTAATGTATTTGTTGACCCTTCATATTTCTTCTTTTGAGAAGTATCTGTTTAGTTCCTTTGCTTATTTTCTCATTGGATGATGATGATTATTATTATTATTTAAGTGTTAAGCTTTTGAGTTCTTTCTATATCCTGGAAATTAATAGCCTATCTCAGGTATAAGCAAAGATTTTCTCCCACCCTGTAGGCTCTTTCTTCATACTCTTGATGGTTTCCTTTGCTGTGAAGAAGCTTTTTGGTTTTTGATTTTATTGATTTTTGATTTTACTACTTTCTCTTTAGGAGTCTTGCTAAGGAATTCAGTTCCTGAGCCATCATGTTGGAATGTTGGGCTTAGATTTTGTTCTCGTAGGTGCAGGGTTTCAGGTTTAATTTCTAGGTCCTTGATCCATTTTGAGTTGAATTTGTGCAGGGTGAGAGATAGGTGTTAAATTTTGTTCTACTACATATGGATTTCCACTTTTCCCTGCAATGTATATTTTTTCTCCAATGTATATTTTTGGTGCCTTTGTCTAGTATGAGATTACATCATTCATGTGCGTTTGTATCTTTTTCATAAACTCAAGTTGAGTCATGGTCTTCATTGAAACATTTAGTGATTCTTCTCATCCACTCTAATAGAAATGACATGCTAATATCAGGAACACTTTTTAAGTTAAAGAGTTATAACATTCTCTTCAAAACAAGCCAGGTGCAGTGGCACACAGCTGTAATCCCAGCAGTTCGGGAGGCTGAGACAAGAGGATTGTGAGTTCAAAGGCAGCCTCAGCAACAGCAAGGCACTAAGCAACTCAGTCTCTAAATAAAACCCAGTCTCTTAATAAAATACAAAATAGGGCTGGGGTTGAGGCTCAGTGGTTGAGGCCCATGAATTCAATCCCCAGTACAAAAAAAGAAAAAAGAAAACCTCAAGAGAATTCTATAAGTCATAGCACTTTTGAAAAATATGCTTTGAGAGTTTTTTTTTTTTTTAAATAAGACTGTTAATGGTGCTTGTAGAATTTTTCTTCCTTGTGAAAGCCTATTTATGGGAAGTGTCTAAAAATATTTCCCAGATTTATTGATGTTTGCTTGTATTGTTAAAATGTTAAGTTTAAAACTTCTTCAAGCATCAGAAATGACATTTTTTTTTCTAAATAACTTAATTAAGATGCTTCAAAATGCATAGATGTTTTGTGATTTTTTAATGTATGTATCATAGATAGAAGTGACTTTTGTTATTCCGAGGGGCACAGTGGCATGCAGCTTAAATAAAATCATTTTTTCCAGCTTCATTATATAGAAGTACCATTTGTAGCCTCATATCATTTCAAATGTCTTGAGAACCAAGATGCAAAGTACTTCTAAATGACTTGATACTCTTTCCTGGAAGCTTTACATGTAGTTATATAATTTTATTTTAAATAAACAATAGGATTCAACACTGTCATGCATACAGATGGTTGACTTCTAATTTTGTATGGTTGATAAGCTTTTTACAACAGGTCCTACAACTACATTGCTTAGTACATCTGATACATGAACAGATATATATGTCAAAGCCTTTGAATTTGCAGAGCTCACCTATCTGCCTCTTATTGTTGATGGGCCATACCTACATGTGACTTTTATTGTGTCCTCTCTTCCAGGTGAATGCAGAAAAAGTGTCGTTGATTTCAGTAAGCATGAACACATTAACCTAACATCTGGGATTTGAAATATGACACTTCTGGCATAAATAAAAATTTCATACATAATTAACATCAGATTAGAGTTGTAGGATACAGATCTGTATGAAAACAGTTAGAACCATGTGCATCAAGAACTCCTTCAGGATAAGCTCTGTTCTGAGGCATGTAGAATAATATATAGGCAAAACTATTGATTGTTTCCTACTTACCTTATGAACCAGTTCATCCTCCAGAGATTAAAAAACCCAAAGATTTGAGGAATACAGATATTAAATATATATATGTATACATACGTGTGTGTGTGTGGTTTTTTTTTTTGGTAATGGTGGTGCTGGGATTATACTCAGTAATTCTCACATGCTGGTAAGTACCCAATCAATTAGCTACTTCTCTACCCCAAAATGAAATGCTTCAAGAAACTTATTTACCACTATCAAAGAGCAAAAGGTAGAGGAGGAATAAATAAGACCCTTTTGGAGCAGTTGGCTTGGATTTCAGTGATGGCTTGGATTTTAGTGCTGGCTTTATTTATTTATTTATTTGGTACTGGGGATTTAACTCAGGAGTACTCAACCACTGAGCCACATCCCCAGCCCTATTTTGTATTTTATGTAGAGACAGGGTATCACTGAGTTGCTTAGCACCTCACCATTGCTGAGGCTGACTTTGAACTCATGATTCTCCTGTCTCAGCCTCCATAATGCTGAGATTACAGGAATGTATCACCGCACCCTGCTTCAGTGCTGGCTCTGTTGCATTCTAGCTTTGTTACTTTAGGCAAGTGACTTAATACCTCCAGACCTAACTCTCAGCAAAATGTAAGACTTATCATGCATATAGGTCCACATTACTAGAATTCAAAACAGATCTCAGAATTTTTAAAAAATATGTATTTTAACTTAATTAACAACAAAATCTGAATGGTAAGTAGTGTAATCATTCATATATTTTGCTATAAAAATATCATTATATTTGACAATATGATGGTATTCCCTATCACTGGGTTAAGCCAGGAATTATGGTTATACCCACACACACATACACACACACATATATATATATATACACACACATACATACACACACACACATAAACCTTAACCATAAGTGAAATCATACATATATGATTTTAAATTATTTTGTACTTGATTCACAAATATCTTTCATATATATATGTGTGTGTATATCCTTTTCTAAAATCAAAAACTTCTAAAATCCAAAGTCCCTGTTAGTTTGAAGTAATTATTTTCATGGCCCTTCAGAATTTGGAATAAATTATTGTGAATTGACCACAATCAAATCAATAATTCTAAATTAATTAAACAAAAAGTTTGGAAGATACCAATTCTAACTAATTTGGTACCAACTACTTACTCTGAGTAAAGTTCTTCTATTGACAGCCTAGCCTACAGGATCACACTTTCTGTATGTATTTTAAATTGCTATGAAGATAAAAACAGGAATAGTACCACTAGAAATGACATAGAGAGGGAAGAATCAAGCAATCAAGCATTTGTTTATTTATAGTTTATGTATACCTAAGTCTAATACTTTAAAGCCAAATTTGGTCAAAAGAACACATACACTTATAATTTCATAAGCAATATATGTAAGTGAACTAGGGAAATAGATATGTTCAGGTTAGTGGGATTTTTGCACTTGATGATTATTGGTTTACCTTCTTTTTACCTTCTCCCACAATGTATGATTTTGTTGGCTTAATGATAATGGTGATAATTGTATAGCATATCTTCTCAAAAATTTTATAAACCATAAATTCAATTAATGCTAAAAAGAGAGCATATTATAAATTTGGGAATACTTATTAAATTTTCAGCAAATTAAAGTATTGCTGTCTAAGCTGCATTTAGCTACAATTGTCAATATCCACTTTGATCAATTTTTCTATGGATGCAGATCCATGATGTTTTCTTCAATGGTTTTATGATCATTTTAAACTATCACTGCTTTTAGTACACTTAACGATTTCACTGCATTATGTTTTAAGACTACATCTTGATAAAATTCAAAACTTTTTAATGGGAGGCAAAGAATATTTCCATATTAGGATTAAACCTGGAATAACAGAGAAGACACAAAATTATTCTTAACCGAGATATGATATTTAAGAATTTCAAACTGGATGACAGATGCAGAAGTTGTAACTAATAGCATATATCTCTGCTGTAGCACTGCTCTTTCCGTCTGCAAGAAGTCACCTTTCTGTGATGTGTGAAAGGTTGTTTGTTATAGCTAATTGAAAGATACAGATTTCAAGCTGTGTGTAGGTGATACATGAATTTTTCATTCCTGCTGACAAGCACATTGACTACTGTGTAATTCTTTAAATGGATTCAATCAAACCCATGCTGTTTATGCTTTTAATTGATTGAATTAAAACAACATTTTAAACTTTTAATCATTCCATTAGACAGGGGTCCCCCTGTTTGTTCATGCCCAAGCCAACTCATATGAACTGTGTCTTTTTAACTTGTGAAGTCCCACCAGATGGCACTTCAACTTATGTGGCAGCAAGAGTAGTCTGTAGCATCACCACAAATCAAAAGGACACTCCTATTTTGGGGTGTATGCAGTTAATCATCCAGATGGAGATGAATGAAGGTGTTTACTTTCCTTGCCTCTTCCTGAATGTATAGATCATTTGATGTCAGAGTTCTCAGAAGAGAAAGATTCCTCCTAAAGACACAATGTAAATTATTGCTGATCAAAAACTTACAAAAGATATGTCAATCAACTTAGAGAAAGTACAAACAAGATACTGTGGCCTGGAACTAGAGCTTTAGATTCTGATCCCAAAGCTCTGCTATGCCAAAGGCATGGATAAGCAGCACAGAGGTACACTGCCTGTAGAGAATTCCCAAACTATATTCAAACTCAGTGACAGTTGTCCTGTTTTTTAACATCACCATGCACCAGCAATTCTAAATAATGTCAGTGATAAGTATGCTTCCAAATGTATTTTCTTGAGTCAAGTTCTAAATAATTTGTTTTAATTGTGAATTCTGAAAAAAATATGTAAATGTAAAATTAGTCTATTATTTATACTTAGTTTTTAATTAACATTGTATGAACAGTGGAAGTTAATTCAGAGAAACTGCGGAGTTCAAGAGTTGTCAGTTCAAACTGACACACTTGAGTTCCACTACACCTATTTGTTGAAAGAATAAGTAAAAATTTGGAATTGTTCTCATTTGTCTTGGGTACATTTTCTGTCTCCTGTCTCCTTGCTACTCCATATTCCTGTGCTTAAGAAGCAGCTTCAAAATAAATAGTGATAGCAAAGTGAGCATAATGACATGGAAATAGAACGTAACTTTTTCTTCTGTCATTCTGTGTGACCACCCACAGTTTTAATTTCTGTTTAAAATTTTAACACAGAGAAACAGAGTATATATATTAGTCAGGGTTCTCTAGAGGAACAGAATCCAGAGGAGATATGATTACAAAAAGGGGATTTATTATTAAATTGGCTTACACAACTAGAAGCTGGATAGTCCACAATGGCTGTCTGGAGAGCTGAAGCAATCAGTAGCTGCACAGTCCAAGAGGTTGAAACGTATGAACTAAAGGCACCAATGATTCTACCTGAGTCTGAGACTGAAGGCTTCTGGAAACTCTCTGGAGAATTACTGGCAGAGTATTCTTTGGAAGAGTGAAGGAGTGAGAGTCTGTTGTCCCCAGACAATTGCAGCAGCAATCAAGAACTCCTTCAAAGGAAGAATAGAGCTTGCATCTGCTGCTGCTTCCTTGTTCTTCCAACTTTTATTCTAACCATGGCACTATCCAATTGGATAGTGCTGCCCATGCTTAAGGAGGGTCTCCACTTCAGTTAGCTATCCTATATGCCAATCATTCCTAGAAACACCCTCATTAACGTACCCAGAAGCCTCTTGATCTTTGGCATTCTTAATACAATCAAGTTGACAATTCATATTAACCATTACAATATAAAAGGGTATAATATTTTTGTTTAAATTAAAAGGTTGTTCATGCATGAAATATTTTGCCAAATTTGAATAAACTCTTTAAATTTGCAATTTTTTCAATTTAATTTTTTCAAGTAATGAACAAATCAGGAAAATAATTGTTATTTTTGATTAATAAATTAATAAATGTATTTTATTGTATGAAAGAAGATATCTTTTAAAAATGATCTTCTCTGGGTATCAAATCTCCATGTATAAATAAATTGAGAAAATTTTTAAAATAAATTAATTATTAATTAATCCATGTATAAATAAATTTAAAAATTTAAAAAAAAGAAATGACAGTACCTCCTTCTAAGAGAATCTTATTGTCTCTTAAATTAAAAATATAATATTGTAATTCCTGTACAATATATCACATAATGGCAAAATATACAAAAAATACAAAATAAACACAAAATTGTGAAACATGAAATACATAGTTAATAAAATATTATAAAATATCTTTACAGCCAAGGAATGAAAGTATTTTAAAAATTCACTAAAACTATAAAGCAATAAATATTAAAAATTCTTTCTCATATGATTAGGCATATTTTCTAAATGAACACCAGTGATAAATGTAATAGGTAGCTTACAGAATGGAAAAAGATTCATAATGTTTAAAACAAAGGATTCTTATCTAGAATCCATAATTTATTCTTGAAAATAAAAGGAAAAAAGACATAGATCTCAATGAACAGGTGCATAAAGCTATCATGTTGAGATTGTCACAAACTTTAGTAATCAGATAAACAGAAATTAAAGAAAGCAATAATAATACTTAATTATTAATACATTAACAAAATTAAATTGTCAAGCACAAAACTATAAAGGAGTGTGGTCTATTTCTTAATACAGAAGAGCAATTGTACATCTCTCACATTGTCAAGCACAAAACTATAAAGGGGTGTGGTCTATTTCTTAATACAGCAGAGCAATTGTACATCTCTTCACTACACTGTTTTCATATATAATACAAACACATAGCCATTTTATAGGAATGTGTAAAAATGAAAGGTGCATGTTAAATACAGAGAAATCATTCCTGCAAGGGAGAGAGAATAAGAATATAACATTTTGTAGAGTTCACTCAGTTTTATATATATAGTCTTACATTTTGGGTTAGTTTTTCAAGACTGAAACTGAACTCAAATGTCTATTTATATAGTTTGGCAGATAATTTAAATTCATAATCTATTCATATAGTTTCCATGTAACTATTTCTCAGATGACATCCTAGTTAAAATGATTTAATGTTGAATTTTATCTGTATATAATATCACTATTTCTCCTCCAAAGAAGCATTAAGTGATTGGTGGGGGATTGAAAGAGTAATTAGAGATGGCAAGGATTCCATATCTCTACACCCTGGACCTGAGATCTCCAGTGCGAATTACTGAGGGGAGCCAACAAAGAGGAATGATGTGAAAATTTTTCATTGTTTATTAGATTACAGCAATGTGTTTTAAGTAACAACTATTGTTTTATCTCTGATATTTAAATTTTCCTTCAATGTAAGCATAAAGCAAGTAGAGATTAGTGTAAAGGTATGAATTTTGAACAATAATATTCTTGGAGAAAATACATTTGAAAAACCATATTAATTGAATCTCTACTAGAAGTGGAAATTTATGTAATCAGAGGTTTTATTTTCCTTTGGTACTGGAACCTAAACTTTCTTTAACATTGGATTTTTCAAATGTTGGTTCATAGAACACATATCTCTTTTTTATTTTATTTCATTTTACTTGAAAATAACATCAATATTCTGAGAAAAAAAAAGGTTTGACGAAAACACTACTCTAGATTTATTACCTCAGTGATAGTCTTTCACCGTAACTTGAAATAGATTAATTTAGTTGGAAGAATTTCATTTACCCCTCTAAACATGTTTTTTTTAAGTTCTCTCAACTTGGTAAAAGAATACAAAAGATATTTTGAATTATTACATTTATACCTTTTGTTTACTCATTTCTCTGTCAGTGACCATTCTTCCAATCAGATACAGGCATCTTTGTTACTTCTTGAAGAATAAACACTTCTATAATGGGCTCTTGACTCTGGACACAGAAATACTGAAAGACAAAACATTTGCTTTGTGGCATTTAGGCTTAGTTTTGAAAAAGCACAACAACAAAAAAGCAAAACCTCAGATGTAGTAAAGAATCTAGTTAATGCCACAACAAACTGCTGAGTTTTTGTAGAGAAAGATCCAGATAATTTTAGTGTAGAAAAGCCTAGAGATAGTGACCTTGCTAGGGGGAAAAGAAAGAAAAAGATTTGATAAGATAGGTGTTAGAAACCAAAATGAATTTGTTGGTTGAAGCTGACACGAAAGCTTTAGACTTAGAGGACCACACTAAAGGAACTGGAGTCGGCACTGTGCTGTGGACTGTACCCACCACAGTCTATTTTCTACTAGGAAACACTCAGACAAGAAGCTGAGCCAGCACTTCCTACCATCTGTAACCATATGACTAAGCACCAAATATCACTTGTCCTCCTTTGACACCATCATCGAGGGATTTTATAACAAAAATGATGTCTATTCTGTGTCTTAGAACTTTGCTTACAGACAGAAAATGCCTCGATGTGCACTTCTCTTTTTAATTCTTGAGTGATACCTCCCTGCAGAAAAGAGGGAGTTATGGAAGAAAGGGAACCTGTGTCCCAGTGGAAATGCACACATTTATCCACTCTGCTAGACTTATAACACATGTAGAAAGACAAATCTTATGAAAGAGAATAACGGAGAGATTCTCCCTAAGGCCTAGAATATTTACACTGATTTTCTACTTCATGTTTTTTGTTTGTTTGTTTGTTTTTTGTTTCTGTACCTTTCCCTAAGAGTTCCAAGACTCCCCAACTCTCCAGAAAGAAGATAGTGAAATATGATCTAAGGAAGGTATCAAACACTTAGAGAGAGATTAAAATGTATTTTAACATTTTTACCTTTCCCAAGAAAATTTTCACTTTAGAGCACTAAAATATCTTTAGTCTCAGACCTAGGCAGAGGGATTGAATGGGATTAAGATCTCCCTAGAGAGTGCAGTATGTAACTAACAGGCAGCTGTTATTTCAGGATTAGGAATAAAAAAACAAGGGAAAACCTAAAATATTTTACTGCAGCAAAAACTAGAGGGAAAAAGAGGCAGAAAAATCCTCTTCTCCAAATCTCAGAAAAGCAAATGAAATAATTATTAGAATAATTATGGCTTAAAATAACAGAATCTAACTACTAAAAGTCTTGAGTTTCTCAAAGGTATCTTACTATTTCTATTGTTGTTGCTGATGTTTCCAAATCACCTTTTCAGTTCCAGATAGATGTTAAACATAATGGTTGTAAAGTCTGTGAGGAAATAATAGAAACAACACCATCCTCATGTTTGCTGATATCTACCTCCTGCCAGAAAAATACTGCTGCAGATAGCTTGCTGCATCTGAAATTTTTATTTTTATCATATAAGAATAAAATTTGTAGAAAGAGGGCAACAATATTTTACAAATCTTAACTCAGGAGGAAGATAGGGAACATTGGTTACCAATACTTGGTTTTAAAATAGTGGTTGCTATGACTACTTAAATCATCTCTTAAGGTGATGTCCTTTCATTTCATGAATGTTGCAGAAGTTTAGTTGCCCTAACAACAGTACTTAGACTGAAGCGGGGAGTTTAATGAATTTGTTTTTGTTTACAAGTACAGTCTCTTTCTTACTTTCTACATGTTCTTTTAGATTTGAATAAAATGATATGAAAAATATGGATTAAAAAGGATTTAAAAGAGTGTCTACAGTCTAGATCTGCTAGCAGCACAAGCAGCACATTTATGATGGGTATACTAAGCTCCATTTTCCTTATAGGAAAACAAACGAACATTTATTGTTAAAAAATTAAAGCAGCTAGCCGGGCGTGGTGGCTCAAGCCTGTAATCCCAGCACTTAGGGAGGCTGAGACAGGAGAATCGTGAGTTCAAAGCCAGCCTCAGCAACTGAGGTGCTAAGCAACTCAGTGAGACCCTGTCTCTACATAAAACACAAAGTAGGGCTGGGAATGTGGCTCAGTGGTCGAGTACCCCTGAGTTCAATCCCCAGTACCACAAAAAAAAAAAAAAAAAAAAAAAATTAAAGCAGCTGAAAGACAAATCATAGAATTATTAAATAATATTTGAAATAACAAAGTAATCTTATCTGTGAAATGTTATGCTAAAAGATTTATAACTCACAAACAAAATCGTTCATATAGACATTAAACATATACGTACGTTTGCATATGTATCCATATTTACATCTGTCTTTATTAATCAAACATAAGAGCCATAAAAAACAGAACTTGGAACTATAAATTGATTAATCTATTTAAGCAAACAATTTAGTAATATGCATAGTAATAATTTTGAAAGTAATTCAATGACTGAGATTTGCTCCTCAGGAAAGTAAATATTACAAAATTATTTATGCATAGGGATCTCTGAAAGTAAAGTAATTGCTTATCAGTTGGATTTATTAAAAAATTACTTATATTCAAATAATGGAATGTTATATAATACAGGCCATATTTATTGATTTTATCACCAATTTTTCATTGCTACTGAAAATATATTAGTTACATATAATGGTTAGGAAAAAAAGTAGAGTATGCCATGTTTATATTTAAAAAGGAATTGTGTTGGTATATTCACATATATTTTAATTAACAGAGCAAATAGATAAATATTGTACTGTATGATGATGTTATAGGCTTAACAATAATATATTTACATTTTTATATTATTTTGGGTGGGAAACTTTTATCATATAACCAGAATAAAAGTGATTTTATTTGTGTTTGGAAACAAACTCAGGTTTTTACTTGCTAAAACTTTTGATTAGCAAATTTATATAAATCACAGTGTTTTTCCTCCAAGTAAATAATTCAAAAAGGAAAATAAAAAGCAAAGTGACAATTATGCCTTTCATATATTACCAAGTTATCAAAGTATATGTCATAAACCATTTATCGTAAGTATTAGAACAAATTAAAGAAATGAATATTTTATTTGGTTAGTAGAATTTATTAGATGAGTAAGTTTTAAAACTTAGCCATAAAATTTACTCTATTCAAGTAACAAATAGGCTATCAACTGAATAGTATTATTACTCCAACTACTCAAAAAGAGAGGATCGGAAGGCACTTTAATGTATTCAATTTGAACTCCTTTGAAACTATTACTTCCTTTCTTCTTGTGTTTGTTCATCCCCTACTTTTACACTGAGAATTTGTACCTAGAAAACCAATAATATTAACTCTCTTGGGGGATTATAGGTGGGTAACATGTAGCTTAGATATCATCAAACAAAATAGTCTATATACCTCTCTTTCCCAGTGAATTCTTCTTCTATTGAGGTTAAGAATGCTTTCAATTACTGTTTGTAACCTCAGATCTAGGACAGTGCTATATATACAGGAAGTGTTCTCTCTTTGCTCTGACTAGTATGCAAGAGAAAAAATTCATACAGAATATCAAAAACCATGAAGCTTGAAATACTGTGGCATAAATGACAGATGGAGATGATGGTATTTGTAGTACAAAGAAGCCTTTATCTTTTAATAATTAAGTCAAATTTGCTTCTTGAAATCATCCCTTGATTCTCCCCATCAAGGGCATTCCTCTTCATTATTTAGCATCTAGTCTGGGACACAATCAATAATGATAGCTGGCAAAAACTTGGAAACAAATCAAACCAATGGCATGAAATTAATTAAATACACTTATAATGGGAGCCAGAGAAAAGGAGAGAAGTAAGAGGAATTCAATCCTGAAAAAGAGAAGACTGTGGGATAGTTAATTAACAGTCTTCACAGGCTCAAACACTGAAATTAGACAAATAGTTCTTTGTGCTGAGTCAAAATAGTGTTGTATGTTAATTACAATGGCATTTTTAAAGATATGAAAATGTCACCACTCTATAAATAAAAGATGGTGGGAAACAAAAGTATTGAAAGACATTATTAATATCTACTTCATGATTCTCCACTCCACCTTGTGTTGCTTAATTTTCATAAATTACTACCATGTCTTGATTTATAAGATAGAAATACAAATAACAAATGTTAGTTATAAAATAACAAATATTAGTTATTATTTGGCATTCCAATATAGCCAGGATTATGTAAACTGACTCAAGAAATCATAGGTGACTTTTTAATATTATAATTTGTGAATAATTCTAAAGAATATATTACTTTATTGCATCAAAGTAAATGGTAATAGTTACTTCTCATTGAATTCTATTTTTAAAGATTTAAGAAACAAAGTAGATTGTATATATTCAAGGTTTATATTGTGATGATTGGACTTGTGTTATTTGTGTGATGTCATATTCAAATGAACAAACACTTCCATCACCATCTACATGCCTTTATTTCCCCAAACCTGACCTCTGATGACCATTTTATTTGGTTTCTATAGATTCATTTTTTTTTGTTTTGTTTTCCATGCATACATGACATCAGGTGATATTTGTCCTTCCACATCTGACTTAATTCATTTAACATAAAATCCTGCACTTTCAGCCATATTGTTACACATAAAAAAAATCTCCTTATTTTCTTTACAGCTGAATAATATTCCATGGTGTAAACATCCCACAGTTTCTTCTTTTACACTTCTTATAGTAGATACTTATGTTGATTCAATATCTTAGCTCTTACAATGCTGCAAAGAACCAGGGGGAGAAGATATCACTTTGAGATACTTATTTCATTTCCTTTGAATATATACACAGAAGTAAGATTCTAGATTAGATAATAGTCCTGTTTTTAATCTTTGAGGAGTATGCATAAAACTTTCCATAATCGTTGTACCTATTTGCATTCCTATCAACAATGTACAAAGTTTTTCTTTTCTCCAAAACCTCATCAGCACTTATTTTTCATTTTTTTTATAATAGCCTTCCTAGCAGGTTTGATATATTTCACTATGGTTTTTACATGAATTTTCATGATGGTTAGTGAAGTGGAACTCCTTTTTATATATCTATTGTTCATTTGTATTCTTTTATTTGGGTCTTTTTTCCCATTTCTTAATTTTTAAAACTTGGCAATTGAGTTGTGTGAATTCTTTATATATTTAAGATGTTGACTCCTTGTTGAATACATGGTTTGCAAATATTTTTTCCCATTCCATAGGTTACCTTTTAATTTTGTCAGTTGCTTCCTTTACTGATCACTGAATTCTTAGACAATTTAGAATATACTGGCTTGATAAGGTTAGACTCATTTCTATTTCTTAGCTTCCTCCTCTGAAAAATGAGAATAACAATTATACTATTCTAAGGGCAACATGTGCAAATTACTGAGAACATTGCCTGGTATAAGTCAGCAGTCTAGACTTGTTAGAGAATTTTATTACCATGCTTCATGCTTTATACTGAGGCCATTACATATTTAGTCTCATGTACTTTAATATTATTTTTAAATTTTATAGGTAAGGCAATGAAAACTAAGACTGGTAAGTTATTTGAGAAAAATCACCTAATAACCATTAAAAAATGGTAGGATCTGAATTCAAATTTAAGTCTTCCTGATCTCAAATATGGGCATTTTGTATTTTGTAAATATACTTGTTCCTCCATATCTGTGGGTTCTGTATCTGTGAATATACTCTATAACTATGGATTGAAAATATTTTAAAAATTGTTTTTGTATACACTATGTATACTTTTTTCTTGTCATGGTTCTCTTAAAATGCAGTGCAATAACTATTTACAAATAATTTAAAAATGTACTGTGTATTATAAGTAATCTAGAGATAAAGTACATGGAAGGATGTGCATAGGATTTATGTAAATGTTACATCATTTTTATAACACTTAAGCATCCATGACTTTTGGTAACCACTGCAAGGGAGAGGAAGAATTTCAAGACCAATCATCCATAGATTTTAGGGATGACAAATACTTTTTTGAATCATGCAATTTACAATAGCCAAATTATGGAAGTAGCCCAGATGCTGGTGAACAGATGAATGTATAAAGAAAATGTGATGTATATACCCAATGGAGTTTTACTAACTGTAGGTAAGAATGTACATAAGACATTTGCTGGTAAATGGATGGAACTGGATAACCTATTGGAAGGAAATAATGGGGGAAGGAGGAGGGAAAAGTAAAGGTATGAATGCTGGAATAAAATTGACCAACTTATGATACAAACACACACACACACACACATACACACATACATGTATATGCATATACCATAGTGAATCTCACCTTTATGATTGTATATATGTATACATAAACATGTGTATATACATGTATAAACATGTGTATGTGTGTGTGTGTGTGTGTGTGTATACAGAGAGAGAGAGAGAGTGCACCAATTTAAAAACTGTAAATAAATAGAAGAATTCCAGTAGAGCAGAGGAGTAGAGGGAAAGAGAAGATTTGGGGACTGAAATTGTATGTTGTATGCTGGTGAATAGATGAATGTATAAAGAAAATGTAATGTATATACCCAATGGACTGAGCAAATTGTATGTTTATTTTGCAGTCAACATGTTCATTTAATGTTGTATTTCTTTTTTCTCCCTCTCCTCCCTCAATGGTATTTACATGTTTTCTAACAGATACATCCTTTTTAAATGTTTAAAATTGTACATTATATTGAGGTTTATTTTGACAATGTAATTGCAGAATTATCATATATTATTTTGTTCTATCATAGACATTATTCTATATCAACATATAGAGATATACTTATTTTTAAGTTCAGTATTTCTTATTTTGACTGTTTTTAAGTAGTCCTTTACTATTGGACATTTCAGTGGCTTTTTTTCCTTAAAAGTAAAACAACAAAGTCTCATGTGTATATCATTAAGAGGAATACTAGCACTTTTACTAAAATTTATTTGGATCTTTTTTACCAGACTTTTACTCTCTTGGCATGTTTGAAATACAAATGGATTGGTTTGAATTTACCTCCCTCTATCCATTAAAAAACTATGAAAGAGAACTGTGAAGTAAGAACATTGGTCAGAATAAATAGAACTATGGGCACATAGATGAAAGAAAGTTGGATGTTGCTGAAGTTATTTTCAAGGAAGAAGACTATCTTATTATTTTACTTAGATCTCTTTAATGTTATTACATTTGTACGTGATATAAGGCAAGAAAAAAGTTTTACAATGACATACTCAAATAACATATCATTAAAATAATAAAGAATATAAAACAGATAAACACATAAAGTACATGAACCATAAAAAGTTTATTAATATCCCAAGTAACAATAGTGATCCTCACATGGCTCCTCTATGGCATGGCACAAACCACCTACTTGTGTAATATGAATCAAAATTTAAAATTGTCTGAACTTTTGTTTCCATATGAAAATAAAATGAACTATCAATGCTCATGTTAAGAAATATATCTGATACAGATTAGTACTTGAAAAATATTTATTTATCAATGAATATAAGGTTAAATAAGATGATGTTTTGAAATAATTAGGAATCCCAAAAATACTTGCAAAATATTTATAAACTCTTAGTTATTACTATATGTGATGTTTGTGTCTATACATCAACTTGACTGGGCTAAGGGATGCCCAGCTAGTAAAACACTATTTGTGGGTGAGTCTATGAGGTTGTTTCTGGATATTTTTCTTCTGCAGAAGAGATCAGCATTTCCATGCATAGACCATATAGAGAGGATTATCTTTACCAATGTGGTAGGAGTAGGGCATAATCCAATATATTGACTGCCCAACAGTAACAAACATGGAGGAAGGATGCATGAGATTTCTCTACTTAGGCTGGAACTTTCATCTTCTCTATGCATTAACATTGGTACCACTGTTGTTAGGTCTTCAGAATCAGACTATCATTAACACAATTGTGTTCCCTGGTTCCTAAGCCTTTGGGATTGAACTTGAACTACATCACCAGCTTTCCTGAGCTTCAGTTTGAAGATGGTAGACTATAAGTCTTCCCAGCCTTCATAATCTTGTGAGCCATTCTCTTACAATCAATCTCGTTCTTTATATACTGTTAATTGTTTCTCTGGGAAACAGAACTCTGGGAAACTGGATAATACACTACAAAAGCATACTATTATGAATTAGCTATTTTCGGAACCAGTAGTAGAAATAGAAGCATTAGTAATTAGTGCTCATTCACTTTTTATCTATAATAAGAATATAGATGTGATTCAAGATTCGCAGTAACTAAGCTTTTTATTCAAATGAATTCTTAATGATTAGTTGAAATTAAACTTTTTTTTAAAAAAGAATTTTCTAAATACTTGGAACTATGCCCCAAACAATAGATGTCTAAACAAATAAAACATTTGGTGTTTGCCTCAAAATATTAATCTTATTTTTTTACTGCTATGCATCCACTCCTATAATTATTTGACTTTATGAGAATCCTGTAGCTCATTTGTCTTCATTTCTTCCTCATTCAGTTTTCATTATTATTTCATTGCTTCATCTGGCACTTTCCTTTCACTACCCTCCTGCTTCCTGGATCATACACCCTTAAAAAAAATAAAACTTGTTTAAACTAAAAATCTGTTTCTTCATTACTAAAGAGAAGCATCAGAAAATTGATGTAACAGATCAATTGACTGAGGCTGACTGTACTGCAAATTAGTGAACATCAACAGCAAATTAAATCTTACTCTGCCTAGAATATATACTATTTCTTATCTAGTCACTTTTTCATTCATGTCAGTCTTGCTTGTGATAGAGGAATGCCTTCATTTGAGCTTTAAAGTCTTGTTAGTACTAGAAGTATGGTCCAAGAACCTGTAGCAATGACTTCAACTGAGTGGTAATTCTATTTGGCTTGAAAAGCTGATTCAAGTCAATTTTATATCAATGTCATTAGTGTACTGTGAATTAGTACCAAATGCTGTGGGTATTTTTCAGAACAAAATATATGAGATTATAGCCTTTGAAGTTGTGAGACTTTAAGAATACATAACAAAAACAAATTGGGCTTTAGAAAGCACTTAAACAATGACTTGTTTTTATTATTTCTTCAATTAAATGATTGATAAGTTTTAAAGTCATGGTGTAATTATTTTCCTAACCTAAAGCTCTAGCATTATGAGAGACTAAAAACGTGGTATACCTGGTACTGATTTAAAATATAACCTGTAGAAAGATAGGTATTTACTTCTTTGTTTCATTTGTACAGTCTACGGCACCTAGAAGAGTGTCTTGTGCATAGAGAACATTATCTAGCTTGAAATGAAACTCTGAAAGAGAAACTCAGTCTTTAAGTTGTACCTTTAGAATTAGAAAGAAAAAATGTTTTGGGGTGAACTATTCTCTATGTCACTGATGTCTACACTTTGGTAAAAAGAGTGAAAATTTTTCCAATGTTTTGACTCACCTATATTTCATAGGACACAAAGGGAGAAGTAATTATTATTTTTTTCCAAACTATTGGAAAACTGACATATTCTTGGCCATCTTTCTCTACTCAGTTTAGTTCATGAGTGTAAGGTCAACATTCATGCATTGACAAGATGTATCGACTTTAGCTTTTCACCACTTAAGCTCTGATTTCTACTGGACCTGCTTGAACCCAAGCAGTTTGTAGTCTTGCAATTCCTGTTTTCCTATGAAAAGAACACTAGGCAGAATTTATTTCAGTAGGAAAAAATTATTCTATTTCACTTAGAAATAGAATAATTTCTAAGGTTAAAGAGGTAAAAGAGGCAGATCACTGAGTTTCTGGCTATATGCAGAGTAGAGTAGAAGAGAGCAGGCTAAACAGTGTTTGTTCATGCAGAAATTTTTAGGGTGCCCTGCAAGTTCTTTATTAAGTAGATGCTATTAATTAAACAGATATTTTCATTACTTGATCTCATATTTGAACTTTTGAACTGCCAGATCCTGCAAGAGAACACATCCAAGATGTCTAATTAGTTTTATTATGTTTTGGGCATTATTTTGGAACAATAGCCATGAGCTATATCCCCTACATGTCTACAGATGGAGACACAGGAAGAATCCAAGTTTCTATAGTGAATTCTTTAACACAAGAATGTAGACATTTCTCCTCTTTTGATTAGTGAAGAGGATTATCAAAAGGGCATTGCTTAAAGTATATTTTTCTCTCATAAGCATTTTTCTATTGTTTTTCCCATTCTCTGAAGACAGAGCAAGGAAAGATCTACGATCACTGTTGGCATCAGCAGGGATGAGATTATGTAACCAATATCTAATTTCAAGCTACATCTTTCTACTCTCATTTCATTGACTTCACAGAAGGTTTTAATATTAAATATGCTAAATGGAGCAGAAAGAAATTATATGCCACCTATACAAATATACAAAAGATAAAAAGACAAAATCCTAGGCTAGTGTATTTTTATCCTGCAGTGTGAGTTACAGTGACCTGGATATAATATTTAAAATAAAGAATATCAAAGAAATTTCTTTAGGTAAATGCATAATGTCCAGGTTCAGATGACATTAGCAAAGAGACACCACAACAAAGAAATCCATTTTGACTGAAATAAGAACTGCAAGTGTCCATTGCAATGAGAATGGTAAGAAACAGTAATATCAAAACCAAAACAAAAAACAACAACAACAAAAAGAAACATTAATACTATTGAGTGTTTACTTAATTTTGAAGTGATAGAGGTAGAGTCAATTAGTGAAGTCCACATGACAATAAGCAACTTGATATTTCCACATGTATTTTGTCACCAAGTAAGACTGCTTAGTAGCGATCAATTTCAGGTAGTAGAGAGAAAATATGCTTAAATGAAAAAGTGGAAGTCACAAAATAAATAAAAATAATGTTTTCTTAATATTATCAGTATGTTAAGGACAATCACAAAACTTAAAAGAAAATGTGTACATCTGAGGCACTCCAACAGAATGAAGAAAACAAATAGCCAGAAATAGGTTCAATGATTAGCAACGACCCAGTGTTTTTAATAAACAAACCATCTAATTTCAAGTTTGTGACAATTGGTGAAGGTCTTGTGGTCCAACAGGCATTCAAGCTGTGCAGGATGACAGGATTTAAAACAGGCAAGGGAATTGCTATAATAAAGCCTCATCATTTGGCATACAGTAAAAGTAAACATGAAGAAACTTCATTAGAAATTCCACACTCCCAATCTGTGCACAGCAGAGACCTAAAGTCTGATCTAGGAATAGATAACTTGTTCCTACTGTGGATCAAAATGGAAAACCTAAACAAAGAATAATGAAAACAACAACAATGGCAACATCAGAAAAAATAACGGGGTGTGTTGTATAGAAAGAAACACTGGGGAAAAACCCCATGTTTTGCACATTTTTGGTAAGTTAACAGAAGAGAAAATTATGCAAGTATCAGAAAACTCATATAGTTTGTACTGAGGCTGCATATACGGTTGCAAACAAAAATAGATCTTCTGTCTGTATGCTATTGTGTACCTTGTATTCATATCTGTGATCATTTTTGTGAAGATCTTATGGACTTTATGATATTGAAGAGTTTGACAAGAAACATAAGCTGAGTCAAATAGAAATTGAAATTTTAGAGGAAAGATCAGCCAAGAAAAATAGACTAAAGCTGGCAATCACCAAAATAATGACCCATATTATTCCTTGACTCAACTGTGTGACATGAAACTAGAGACAAGCTTTGTCACATTGGACAGTCTGGATGTGATGGTCTGTTTCTTTCTCAAAGGTAGTTGTAATAAGCATGGACTTTGAGATTCTGAGAGACTTCTAGCATCTGAGGAGAATGGAGTTTCAGGAAGAAATAAATCAGTTCACCAAACATTACTCAGTTGAAGAAACTCATTTTCCAAATGGAATGGATGCTCGTTATTTTGTGAGCAGAATCTATTGTTATATCCTTTTCCTCTCTCTCTCTTTGTATCTCTACCTCTATCTCTCTAAATGGTTTTCCTTTTACTTTGGTCACAATTCCCAAATTTTGGAGGGGATTACTTTTCTCCCAATGTACATGATGTTAGTCTGTGAATCAAACAGTCTGTGAACTGTGCTCCACTAATCAAGGTATGAAACCTACAGATATGAATTCCCCACCTTTGCTGCTGAATTAACACTACATTTCAACACATCTCAAGGTGGTGATTAGGCACATTAGCATTGACGGGAACAGGTCTAGAGTCGGCCAGTGCATCCTATCTCCTACACTTTACAACAAATACTTCGGAAGTTGAGGCTGAAATAGTTTCATTATCTTTAGAAGAATGTAAATTTGCTTCAGCTTTAGTCTTTGTCATCCATCTACCATGCTGCATATTCATCTTTTGCTCTTTTGTGTCTTCTCTTCCAAATGCTTGCTAGAACCCAATTTGAAATTTAGTCCAGATTTTGAGACCAATGGTGCCACACACACAAAACAAGAGATTATGAAAAAGTTTACAATCACATAATGAAGGTTTCTAGGAAGAGAAGAGGAAGTTCCAAAGGAGGCTTGAGAGAAGAGGAAAAGTTCAACTCCAGGTTGTTGTTGTAGTCAGAGACCCAGCTGAGTTGAGAGATCTCAGCAAGGAAAGTGGCTTCTGTGGTTTGATTGTGACAGCTGGGCAAAGGAGGGAATGTCAGGGATTAACTTTCCTAGAGATAAGATAAAAGAGGAAGAGAGAGGGGTCAGGCCTAAAATTTGTCAATAACATATGCCAACAAATGGAGTCACTCATTACAATTCACTTATGATGTTTGGCAACTGAAGTTTGCTCCTTTTCATTTAGTTAAATTCAAAGGTATTTACATAAACCATTATGGTGCTTTATAGAGGCAGCAAGCCTCACACTGGTATAGGAGGTAAAAGTTTTGTTCAATACCTTGGGGAAGAGACCCAGAACTATGTATTCTGAGGAGTAAGGTTGCAATGGTTAGTATCAGTGATAACAGGATTCTGAGTTTGGATTAGAAATGTCTTGATTAGTCCTTGTATTGTGACTTCTGTGAGTATAGAGACATGTTTGACCTTGAATTATATTTGGAGTTCCTGTGAGGAAAGAGATTTCCAGAGTTCATTATCTCAAAAGGCAGACTTGGAAAAATGAATGTCGTTGCAGTCATGGACTTAATCAGATGGTCAAACCATTTATATTGGTCCAGAGCCCCAAAGGACATGCAGATGGGGACGTGTCGGCAGCAACAAATAAATTTTTTCTTTGAACTCCATAGCCTTGGACAGCTTGACTGCCATATCTGGGAATCTTTCCATGCAAAGGTGTAGAAAGACATGCCCATTTGCAGGCGGCTGCCTTAATGGGGCTGATTCCATGCCTGGCATGGAATCTGAGTTCAATGGCTTTGAATTTAGGTGCCTGTTAGCCCTGGGTGAGAGATACCAGGGCGCCCAAACAGCCTTGAGGCACCAGCTGCCTGGAGGAGGAAGACTCACTGCACAAGTGATAAGTCCCCCACCCCAAGCCAATTTCCTCCAGCCTCTAGTCTCTTCTTTTTCTTAAAGAACTCTTCCTACCAATAAATTCCTTTGATGTGTTCCCCTATAAAATAAAGGTTGGTAGGCTTTCTCCCTTTGTTAGAATCAGACCCCTCAGGTATTTCCCTTTCTCAAGCGCCCACTTACACTATATTTCTTGTGTCCTTTGACTTTATTTCTTAATACTATTTCTTCAGCCTTTTATTTCTTGCAGGCCCACACTTCCCTATGGTTTACTGCTTCCCTCTCTCTGCAGGTAGTGGCAAGAGGGAAAATTGTTGGCCAAGGAACCCAGTGCTAAGATGGCTGCCTGGTGTTCAGCCAATTGTGTTCAGCCTAGAGTCTGGTCCTTTTTTAGGTTATCCTGGGTAAGGGATGAAAAGTTCATTCCACTGAAGTCCAACACACGTGATGAAGGTGATTATATAAAATGCACAGACTCTCATTAATGATCATGCTATTGAGCATAAGGAACTTCCAAGGAGCCAATAAGTCCAGGAGGACCCTTGATGACCTTTTCCACTAACATGGCAAGGTATATAGGCTACACCCTCATCAACAAGTGTTTATTACAAGACCATGTTTGGCTCTATCCTCTAGCAAAGAGGCAGAGAATAGCTCTGCCAATTTATAAGGAGCTACTTCCATGATCCAAGCCATTGTGGATATGGAGGGTCACAGGCTGGGCTGAGATTCTGTTTCCAGGAAAGTACAGTATGCAGCCAGCAAGTGCCACTCTGATGACATTAAGTAGGGCTGAGAAGAGCAGTTTCATGGGTTAGACATCTGAGAAGAACTTATGGCCATGATAGATGTCCCAGAAACTCCAGGAGGCATAAAAAAAGGTCTCTTGTAGGCCTTAATGGAGAACTTTCATGAATTACAATTTAAACAGATTTAGAGAGACTTATGAATGTAGAAAGTTCCCAGTCGAGATGAGACAATTTGTAAGTAATAACCATGGGCTTAAGTAAAATTTTAAAATTAGGAATATAGTGTTTCTAGAAATAAGAGGGTATAAAAAATGTTTTGGGTCAGGGTCTCAATACATGAATTTAAGTAGGACACAATCCAGTCAATAGGACCCTATATCCGGATTCCCCTCCTTCCCTCCCTCCTTCCCTTCCCCTCTTCCTTCTTTCCTTCCTTCCTTCCTTCCTTCCTTCCTTCCTCTTTTCCTTCCTTTCTTCTATGGTTACTAGATATACTTTGGGAGATTACTTTCTGCCCTGTTCATATTTACATTTTTTTTTCTTCCAGAGAGCATCAAATAATTGCCATCAGTCAGGGTTAAAGGCATCTCCCATGTGATGCTTGAATTAACCTCTTGGGTATCACACAAGGGTGTTGTAATACTTTCCCTATAATCATGAGCATCAGGATCTTTTTTGATGACAAAGGTATAAGCAGCAGTAATAGCAAAAATGTTATCTTGTAGGATCTAAATGACCTTAACATAATGTACAATGACATCTTTGTCTCTCTTATGACTGCTTATTCACATTACAATGACTAACTTTTCATGAGTGACCACCCAGTGGTCTCACACCTTGCATAATGTTTGTCTCCCACCTGCATCCTCCATAAAACGGTGGCTCTCTCTTACATGAGTCATTCCTCACAGCTGGCATCAGTCAGCTTATGCTGGAATGGAGACATTCATTCTGAGACACAAGCCCAAGCCAAGACACATGACCCAAGGACACTTTAAGGAGAGCCCCAATCTCACACTCTTCCTAAATGCCAATTTCCAAACTTCCAAATTATTTCAGTTAAATCTGTAATTGTGGCTTTATTGAACTCAGCAAAGGCAGCTCAAAGCAGCACAGTTCAAGTCGTAAGCTGCTTTCACAAAGGCAGCTCAAAGCAGCACAGTTCAAGTCGTAAGCTGCTTTCACACAGCGGAGTCAGTGCTCACTAACTAGAGATCCTGCTCCCTGTACCTGTTGTGGTGATTTCTCCACAGAACAGGATGTTCCCCACTTCAAACTTGACTGGATGTCAAGCCCAGTGCTAACACAGACAGACAACAGTGTATACAAAGATTTATTGCTTACATAATGAGACTTTCTGAGGAGAGTAAAGAAGCTACCAAGTGGATCTGAAAATGGTTTGACAGAACAAAAAAAAAAAACTTTACTTGGCATTTTTACTGGGGTTACAGAGTAGAGCAGAAATAGAACTTCCCATATGAGGAAATAGGCTTATGTGGATTGAAACCAACACTGGAGCCAAAAGAACCACTGCCTGGTCTTGCTTGTTAATACATACAAATATGGGACAGAATGCAAGAAAGAGAGAGGAAAGCCCTAAGTGATCATCAGTAAAACATCCAAAAAATGGAGCTAGATTTTATTACTTTATCATCTGTATGTCTATCATTTATCTGTCTAGCTGTCTGCTTATATATCATCTAATTTATTAATTTGAAGGGTCCACTTTTTCATTTTAAAGTTTCCTAGGTGAAACTGTAGTAAATAACTTCATTGATATCTTTGTTTTGGGAAAAATCTGAGTGAATCCTCTGGCCATGCATTTATAAGCAACACACATTTTTTTTTTAAATAATAAAAGCAGCAGATTTATTTTTTATTGGTGGCTTAATAAAGAACTTAAGTTCTAATAGCACTTGGAATATGAGCTTGCTGTCAACAACAGGTATGGCACTTTGTATGGGAATCAAGAAGTTTCCTGGCATAAAATTCAGTTTGAACCAAAGACCTACTTCAGAATGAGCTTTAGTGTGATCTGAACTATCCTAACAGATTTAGATGGTTCTAAATAAGGACTGACATAAAAGAATGTGTGCTTGGGGATAATTTCTGAACATACAAGTATAAGCTACAGAATACATAGGAAGTCCCTTCAACTGAAAAAGTAGATAATTCTCAGTCTGTGTACTATCAGCTGTGATTAAATAGTTGTAACTGATGGAACTCGTCAAAGTGACAACAGCTGAGAATGATGCTGGGATGAAAGATTGTGGCCTCTTTCCACTGTATTCAAAGAACATATTGCTAATTCAATAGTAGGTTCATCATTCCAACAAAGAGAAATTATCTTCTTATATCTCAGAAACCAAGTAAGATTGGCAAGAGGAAATGCAGGAGCCTTCTAGTGAAATAAACAGAGCTTTCATTTTTCTTTCTGAAAGCAGATTCTGTGTTTTCTTTATTTTTGCTTTTATTAAAAACAGAAATGGTCATCTTGGGATAAGTGATCCTTGCATATTTTTGGATACCTTATTAGCGGAAGGAGGATACTGAGGATGATACATTGGACTTCTGCTTTTAAGCATGAGAACTTGTTTGTAGAACATGTAACTGTGTGTCTAGATTCCAAATTCCACGTGCAGGTGATAAGTTATGTAAGTGTATGTCTCATCTTCCTTTCTAGACTGTAAATTCTCCTAAAAAGGCCAATATCTTAACAGGCCACTTGTCTAAATGTGACATTATAAATGATAAATTTAAATGCTTTAGGAAGTGAGTTCTAAGTTTGCTTTTTAACATTATCATTTGAATCTTAGAAATCTTTTTGTGGTACTACACTTTAAAGTGATCCTACTCTATCATCTTCTTTGCTAAAATAAAACAAAGATGAATGTGTTAGGAAATAAAATATATTCAGCATTCAACATAAATAATAAAAGTACTGTGCTGCTTTTTGCTGTTCTCTGTGAATTTATTCAATTTTTCACAAGCATTATCCCCATGAATGTAGAGAAAGATCATGGAGGAATTCTGTGGCTCACATGCAAACTTTGTTCTTTGTTGGCCATTTTCTTCTCATTTTTTTCTTCTCATTTCATTGTTCTCTGCTTACAACAGAATTGTTGTAGCTTGTTTCCTTATTGCAGTCTAGCAAATGGGTTGTCTGCTGAATAGAAGCCTGTTTGGGTGAAGAAGTCTTACACTGTATATATATATTACCTTCTCAGTTTTAGCTATGAAGTAAAATGCCTGCTGGTATTTTAACACATAAACTATTTCAGGTAAAATTGTTTCTGATAGTATATTTTTGTATTAACCTAGACTATATCTGCCCCATTATCTTTCCATTGACTTTCAGCTTCCCTAGGAAAGTTCTTTATCTCAGACGTGATTTTCTTCATCTTTAAAATTATCCTTATCAATATCAATATGACTTTATTTTCCTCATTTTCAAAGAAGAGAAACATTCGTTTCTTTTTTCAAGGATAAAAATGTCACCTGTACACAGGCTATGTTTAGGCTCCTTAGCATGATTGCGTGGATATATTGTTACCATTCATTCTTTTTCATGATTTCTAACTCCTTTGGGTAGTTCTTAGCAAATACATTCAATCAAATCTGCCTTACATGTAAAAATGAAAATGATATTTACCCTCCCCAACTTCTTCAAAGGTAACTGTTTTTTGAGCTCAAGATTTTTTGGCCCATTGAAAGATGATCCATTTTTCACATTCCACCAGGCAATAGGTAATCCAGTAAACAGATATTTGACAGTCTAGGTCTCTTAGTCATTATAATGTTTAATAAACATTTGTGCTGCCTTGAGATAAAAACAGTGAGATGTGAGTAGGAAATGAATCTTTATTTTTAAGGTCTAAAACTTTGGAGTGTTTTTTGTGTTTTTGTTTTGTTTTGTTTTGTTTTTGCCAAAGCATAACCTTCTTCATCCTGCTTAATACAAAAATGAATTTCTAGAACTTGGTTGCTAATATAACAAAATCCTAACATGATATACTGTCTCACTGTCCATAAGTAGTGAAGAGTGAACTGTTATTTAAGGCTGAAATGAAAGTGATTTATATTACATATTGGCAAAACTTTTGATAAAATATTGTTGTTTATAACTTGGAAGGTAAATTATGCATCTAATAGATGTGTAAAATTAAAGGAAATCATCTAAAACAGAAGGAAATGGAGTGTATTGTAATTCTTTACATTTAGCAAAGTGTTACCAGAAACTAGACCTCAAAATATATTAGTTGTCAAGAACAAACAAAAGGGAATATACTATTTCCACACATTGGAGGTTTATAATGTTAAAAAAGCATTTTGGATGAATCAGTAGGAAAAAAATATTGAGAAAACATTAGAAAAACAAATGAAATGTCAATCAAAACTAAGCCTTGCAGGTTAAAAAATGTGAACCATTTTCAACCAACTTGATTGCCTCAGAACAACAATCAAATTGAGGAAATGACCATCATGGTCATATTTCAAACCACTGGCCAGATAAGATATATTAGGGGAAAACCTTCTTAAGTAAGATTATTAAATCCAGTATACATTTTTTAAACTTTATTTTTAAAAAAAATTTTAGTTGTAGATGGACATAATACCTTTATTTATTTATGTAGTGCTGAAGTGCATCACACATGTGAGGCAAACGCTCTACCACTGAGCCACAACCCCAGCTCAAAATCCAGTAAATATTTTCAAATGGGAGTAAAAGGCTGAGGGAACAGAGACTAAGGATATTCACACAGCAAGCTTGATAAGGTCTAGGATTTAAAGTTCATTCAAGAGACAGGAGGGGAAAGGGCAAAGAAATATCACATGTATGACGTGTGCTTTAAAAAGATATATTTGTGTGACTGTTAACACATGAAATTGAAACTGAGCAGAATCAAATTGATAGGAGTCCAACAAAGTTTTTTAAAAAGAATATACTATCAAAAGTATGCTATCAGCTTGGGCCATAAGAGCCCATTGCTATTTGAGACTTGAAATGCCTCATGACTCCCACTGCCTATGGAAAGAAAGTAATCTAAGAAAAATTTACGGAGTCCTAGGAGAACATGTTCTATGATGTCCATTTCACTAGTGACCATGTAAGATAGAGGCAAAGAAACTTAGTTCCTGACGTGGGTTGCACTCTTCCAATATCCAAGTGGGCTTACGACTTATAGTTTATTATGGTTTTACATGCCTTCTTTGCCAATTGTTTATTGGAATATGTTTTGGGTGGAAGATAATGTCTTTACAAATTCATTTAAACTCCAGATTACAAGTAGCCACAACCATGGCTGACCCAGACATGATTATTTATCCTTTTAAGAGAAGTTTTGTTTTTTTTTTTAACCTAGAAAATTTTAGTTTGACACCATAATTGGATGGGACTTATGACTAAGATGAAGAAGACCTAAATTTAGAAGGAAGAGTAAATAAAATATTTGGTGGCCAGAACAGAGCACAGCAGTTTTTATATTTTTCATAAATATTCCAGACTTATATGTCATTCTTGGAAATGTACTTCTAACCCCTTGAATGCAGGCATGAATATTTGACTTGCTTTGGCCATGAAACTTTAGCAGAATTGACATGTGTCACCTCTCAACTGAAGTCTTTAATAGTTGGTGCACAATTTTTATATGTCTTTCCCCTGCCTGCCATGATGAAGTTCCATCAGTTTGGATCATAAAGAAGAAAAATGTGGGCTCCAATCCTCTGCTGATTTGAAAAGGATATAAAACCCAAATAAGAAAAACAAAACAGAATAAATCAAACAAACAAAAATATGGTGTTTTAAATAGTATGAAATTATGGTTGTTTGTTATTGAAGCATAACTTAGTACATTTTGGTGGCTATATTTCTTATCTTGTGTCTTTCTTTCCTCACCACATTTTTTAAAACCTTCATTTATGAGTGTTATTTCCAAATTCTCACATTTTTCCCTGCACTTTTCTGGGTAAAGCACTTAATTTCAAAGATGTCAACAATTAGTATGTATGGGTAATGCATACATCTCCAGTTCAGATCATTTTACTGAGTTCCAGAGAACTATGGTCACTGTCCCCTGACTATCACCACCTACCTCTCTATCCCACTATGTTCAAAGTAAATCTATTTCCTTCTAATGTTTTTCCTTGTAATTTCCCTTCTTTAATTTGTTCTTTTTGGATATACATGATAGTTGAGTTAATTTTGACATATTATACATACAATGAGTATAATTTATTCTAATTAGGATCCCATTCTTGTGGTTGCACATGATGTGACGTTTCACTGGTGGTGTATTCAAATACAAACATAGGAAAGTTAGGTCCAATTCATTCTACTGTCTTTCCTATTCCCTCCTTTCATTTCCTATTTCCTCCTCCCTTCCCTTCATTATCCTTTGTTTAATCCAATGAACTTCCCTTTCTTGGTGAACATTATCACTGTGCTCACACCTGTGGTTAACTCTATGAATTTCAGTACACTCATGGATTTTGTCTTCCACTCCCCACATCTAAATGATCACTAAGTCCAGATTATTCTAACTCTTTAATGTGAATGTTCTTCCTATTTCCCACTGCCACTACTTCATTCTAGGGTTTTGTTATTTCTTACTTGATTCTCTGAACAGCTGCCTTACCACTCTGCTCCTATTTGTATCCAGATTAACTTCTGTGTTGTAGCCAGCGTAACCACACTAATATAAATGTTGGCACAAATTCCTTTTCTTGAAGCTCTTCAAAGGCTCCCCGTTTGCAAAAAGCATTAAATCTGTGCTCTTTGCTGCATTTATAAAGACATTTTATGTCATCCTTGATTGCATCTCAAGTTTCATCTCTTCCCGGTTTTCCTGTGTAACGTGTTCAGTCCATACTGAAGTGTTTATAATTCCCTAAAACCATGCAATTCCTCTTGCCATTGTCATATGTAATTTTTCTTCTGCTTGACATTAATTATTTTTTATCTGAAACAGCTCTCTATATTATTCAGTTTACAAAATAGTTTTTCCTTCCTGCTATTCTCCATTATACCCTGCATCCTTATTATCTCTCTTATTCTACTGGGTTGTTATAAAGCAATGTTCTATTATTTCCCCCCTTTAAGGTCTCTGACTGCAGAGCTTGCTGTTTATATTTTTGTGTCCCTTGTATTTTGTGTCCCTTGTATCTGAAGTACTAAGTGACTACTAGTAAAAATTCATGATGCATTTTTAATAAATAAATTAGGATTCTTTGATGAGGAAATTTTCACTGTGCTCAAACTTGCAGCTAAAACTACATATTTTTTGAATTGCTAACAAAAACATGCTGTTCTACTGGTCAATTTCTTTGATCAGAAAGATCTAAAATTTCAGTTTTGATAAAATATGAATTTCAGGAGTGAATTAAAAATATTAATATAAACTGGGCACTGTGGCACACATCTGTAATCCCAGCACTTTGGGAGGCTGAGACAGGAGAATCACAAGTTCAAAGCCAGCCTCAGCAATGGCCAGGTGCTAAGCTATTCAATGAGATCCTGTCCCTAAATAAAATACAAAATAGGGCTGGGGATGTGGCTCAGTGGTCGAGTACCCCTAAGTTCAATCCCCGGTACCAACAATAAATAAATAAATAAAATCTTTCTGTATACATTTTTTCCTGGTTTTAGTCTCTTAAAGTAAACACATAGAAACTAGCTTCATATGCCATTTTGTCTCCATTTTCTCCATCAGGCTGCCAAATGAGAGGCTTATTATTATTCTCTGAAATCCTACTCTGTCTTATTCGAATTATCTCTGTGTAGTCAAAATACATGACATTTTGGGCCCATAAATTTGATGAAGCATCTCTATTTAACAGAACAGAAGAAGCTTCTTTGTTATTTTCATTTTACACTTTTGATGAGCTTGTTTAGGTAGAATCTGGTCTTCCTTCTTATCTACATGCAGGAGAGCAAAGTCCCATTTACTCAAAGATATTTAAGACCATGAACAAATTTTGTTCAGAACATTTGATGGATGGATCATGACTAATTATAAAATATTTAGGTAAAATTTGAGTTATCATCTTGTAACTATTAGTAAATTTAGTTCTTTGAAAACAGAAATTGTTATTCCAATTTCAAAGCTGTCTAGTGGACCAACTGCTCATGAGAAATAGAACTTAAAATATAGTGGGCTGTTTAATCAAACTAAAATAGAATGCATATACTATCTGTAGAGTACGACTATATATAATTAATTCATAAGATTCTATGATACAATCTACCTATAGTTATAAATACTATCCTTAATTCCCAACACATTATTAAAAGACTATCTTCAAATGGACTATGGAAGATTTAATTATTTTCTGAGATTTTCACACAATTTGAAAAAAAATTAAACAAATGTGATTTCAAAAGTCCATATAGTGAATATAAAAATCATAAAATTAAAACTTTGATTATAGCCTCAATGTTATTAATTTATTCATTTATTTAACAAATTAACAAGTTAGTATTTGTTTTTTATTAAACACCCTTCCTTCAAATTGAGGAAAATGTAGATTATATTCCTATTATGCTCTCAATCCTAGAAGTTTTTATAACACACAAATACATTTAAAGAGATGAATCAAATAATATTATAGCTTGAAGTAGAGTTAATTTAAAAAAGAAAATAGTCCTTAATGGGAAGATTAATTTGATAAATGGTTGGAAGTCATATTAGCTAGTTTTTAGAATTTTCTTGGGAAGTATGTCAAAGTTCATGATAAGAAGCCAATGAAAACAGCGATAAAACAAGAACATCTGGTGGTAATCTGGAAAGGACAGGCTGAGCAGGGAGGAGAGAACAAATCAAAAGATTTGAAAGTCAATAAGGTATATGACAGGAAACAAGTTTCTCCAAAACTTTACTGAAATGCGTTGAGCATTTCATTACCTTATTGTTGCTGTGGAAAGTAGAGTCTTTGTTTCATGTTATTGTTGACTTGAATAACCTATGAAAATATTCAGTATCTAAGAAGTAGATGGGATCAGGAAAACTTAAGCCTCCTTATGCTGAACACAATAACTAAAAGACTTTAGGAATTTGTTAAGGTAAGAATATTTGATCTAGATATTATCTTTTTATTATGCTGTACATTCTTGGGATTGTACATGATGTGGAGTTTCACTGCTGGTGTATTCATATATGAACTATAGGAAAGTTATGGCTGATTCATTAGGTCCCCCAGTGTCTCACTGACATATCCAACACTAAGAAATATTGGACTCAGAAGCAGTGCCCACAACTGTAATCCCAGCAACTGGGAGGCCAAAGCAGGAGGATTGGAAGTTCTGAGTTCTGAATGGAAGTTCTGGCCTCAGCAATTCACAGAGGCCCTTTTTATAATGATGATGATGATGATGGAAGTGGGGATTCAACTCAGTGGTAAAGTAGCCCTGGTTCAAAAAGGGGAAGAGAAATGAACAAATAAATACAGCATAACTCACATAAAATGTATCATATCAAATGAAAATGGATTTGGGAGAATAGAAATATTTTTCTCAAAATGGTAGTTTGGGTCCTAGGCACAAAGAATATGCTACTTGATATAAGTACTGAAGATGTAAAATTCATGGCAGCCTTTATATCTCTAACCCCTATAACGATGCCTGGCACATTCTTGGACTTTGTAAATATTTGTGCAATAGCAAGTAAATGATCTTAGAAGGATGAAGAGTGATGACATTGATAGTCAAATATGGCTTCATAGATATCATTGAAAATGATAGGATATGGCTGTAGAAAAATAGGACAATGCAAGAATATATCTCTTTCAAAATAACTAGACCTGTTATTTGGAAGAAATTATGTTGATGGAATCAGAAAAAAAATTAAGAAGAGAAAAAATAATAGGGATCTAGATGAATGAATATGTTTACTATCAAGAACTTTTGCACAGTTGCCAGAGTTTTGATGGTGATGAATGTTGTGGGAGTTAAACAGGATCTTAAGATTATTTGAAAGAATCTAAACTTTCAGGTATCTGAAAATTCAATGGAAGTCAGAAGGATATTTCAATTGTACCCTCTTCAAAAATACAGTTTTTATTCAATTTAATTTTACAGATTTAATTGTTTATATACTGTCTTGGGAACAACAAGAGAACTTTAAGTACTGGGATTGCAGCTCTGAGCAGGTAATGTAACGACTCTAGATGAAATTGAGAACATAGAGCTCTTTCATTCACTTCTAGGAATGGCATTAAAAAACACCCTCCAAGCTGACACATAAAATTAACCTTTACAGTTTCAAGATGGTAAAAGCTATGAAAACTATATTTTCAGAGAAAAGTTTGAAAAATCTAAAATTTGGAAGAAAATATGCATAAATGCAAAAGAGGTACATAAGAATTTTTCTTAAATACCTGGTGATCTGTTATACAAGATAGATTAATTCATTTGCATTTTTTTTCTTTTTTACCTTCTACATGTCAAGGACTATTTTAGGTATTTGGAGTAGTACATCAGAAAGAAGAAAGAAAAAGAAATCCTATAATTTTGAGTTTATCTTCTAGTTCTCAAAAATCAGAAACTTAGAGCTCAATGTAAAAAATGAATTTCCAGTAACTAACGTTTCTAAAGAATTAAACTTATTGCCAAAATAGTAAATGTTCTAGTTAGTAGTATATTTAAAGCAGTTGCTGAATGACCAATACGCAGACTATAGAAGAAAATAGACTAAATAAACCCCTTAGCCTCTTTATCTTTTATTCTGAGATGATTAAAATATTTTATTTACTACAGATTTCTTCAAGAAACAGAGAAAAATAGTTTTATTTATCCATCCATCCATCTGAAGAATTTATGAAAAACTCAAGGATATATATTTTATTTGAAAAAGACCTCAGGATACTTCATAACCTTATAAAATAATATAATTATATATTATTATTATAAAACAATAATAATAATAATATCAACAACAAGAACAGCAGCAGGAGAAACAACATCAATAACAACATGATAGGAAATTCAAAATAAACTAGTGTATAAATTCTGAAGGCCAGTTGTCACTATTAATAAAACAAACTATGAAAATGAAGGGTTAAAGTTTTCCTTCTTTTTCTCTTTTTGTGGCATAAGCTGGAAAAAATGATTAGAACAGATTATTTCTAAGTACTAGTACTGATATAATAGAGCTTGTATAGTACATGGAAGTTCTTTCAACAGCATGCTTTATTATTTTACCCTAAGCCACAGATGTTCCTTGTTTTCACATCAAAATAATGATGTTAGTCATCAGTTTCTTGGAAAAGCATTTTTAAAAAGCTTTTGAGTAGATGAGAAGGGAGATGTGATCTTCAGAGCAAATGAAAAGAGTCATGTTTTCAGTAGAATATCATGAGCAGAAATTCTTTGGCAATAGGCTTTGAACAGATATTTTAAGTGCTTTCTAAAAAGTTGGCAGAGAGACACTCAAAACTGTAACCGAACCAATGAGAAATGGAGTATCATAAGGCCAGAAAAGAACCCTGAAAATGACAAACTTTTTAGAAAGCAAGAATCCAAGGATTATTCAAGAGGACAACATACACTTGCATTCACATGTTTTACACTTTGTGTCAAAATATATCCCACACGTAGCAAAATGAATATATTGAAAAGCCTAAGGCTCTGAGTTCACCAAATGTGAACACCAGGGTGCATACACAACTTGTGTCAAAGTTAGACCAGTACCAGCACCCCAAGGTCACTTGGAACTCCTCATCCAGAGGTGATCATGAGCCTGAATCCTACTCAGAAATCATCTCTGCTTTACAACTTAAACAAAACCAGACAGAAATGATACCCTGTTTGTGCATGTGTGTGTGTGTGTGTGTGTGTGTGTGTGTGTGTGCGTGTGCTTTTTCAACATTGTGTCTGTGATTCCAACAGGTTTTGCAGTTAGAATCAAGTAATATTTTTCCTGTTGCATAAAATTTTGTTTTATGAATATATTAAAGCTAACCCATTCTACCATTGCTGGACATTTGGGTTGCTTTTCCCTTTTTAGCTAATAGGAATAATACTTCTACAAACAAAACACTACTGTATGTGGCTCGTGATGCAAATAAGAGAATGTCTCAGTAACATGATTTATGTTCAGTTTCAGTAGGTGCTGCCAAACACATTTCCAAAATAGTTAAAACAACTGATACTCTCAAAGAAGAGAGTATCAGTTCTAAAGTATCCACTTCTGCAATGGAATTCTAATTGCTTTCATCTCATCCTTTCTAAGTGATGCAATTTTCTTTTAGCTATTTTGGTGCATGTGTATTTGTATCAAATAGGGTTCAATTCACATGTCTCTTATCACTCAATGTTGTACATAATTTCACTTGCTTGTTGACTATTTGAACCTCCTTTTACCTGCTGAAAATGTTTCTTTGCTTTTTTACTGAGTTGTCTTTCCTTTTCTAGTGATGCGTGGAATTTATTTTTTTATATTCTGGCTCTGAGTCTGCCATTCAGAACTGGTATTACAAATATCTTTCATCAACCTACAGAATTTTCACTTTTTCAGTAACATTTTTTAATATATAGAAGTGTTAGTTAAGAACTCTAATTTTGCCAAAGACTAGAAGATATCATCCTATTTCATTGTTTTATTTTTTATATTTTTATTTCTAACAAATATGGAATTGTTTTATAGTATATGTCATATAAATGGATCACATATTATTATTTCTTCCATATGGACAACCTTTATTGATCTACTTTTTGTATTATTTGTCAGACATTATTATAGAATTTATTCTAACCTTACACAATGAATTGTTGATTTTTCCCATTTCTTTCTACTATCTGGAAATATTTCAAATTGCTAAACATTTTTATGCAATATTTAAAGTAATTCACAGAGGAAGTTATTTGAGCCTGGAATTTTCTTTCTGTTTGAATTTCAGTTATAGATTTAATTTTTAATTAAGATTTTTACATTTGTTCTTACATCAGATTTATAAAGTTGGGTGTTTCAAAATCATTGTCCATCCCATCCTACATTCAAATCAATTTTAATGTGTTGATGATATTCCTTTAATATCTTTATACTAGTGATACAATATGGAGGTTTGTTTTTCATTTATATTAGTGATTTATAATTTTTTCTTAGCCATAAAAATTTCTTTCCCCTAATTAATCTTTCTTTCAGACAACCAACTTTGGCTTTGTTAGTTTTTCTCTTATTTTCCTTTGGGCATTTAATTGATTTTGTTTTTCTTTTATTAATTCTGTTTCTGGTTCATTAAGTTGGATACCTAGATGAATGTTTTTTCATCTTGTAAGATTTGGCTGCATATTTTCTTCAAAACATTTCATTATATGTGTTTCTGTGTATTTTTATTATCATTTAATGCAGAAAATTTCCTCTTTGTTATTTTGACTTTGACTTATGGACTATTCTATTGATTTTGACTTTTGGATTATTGATTTATGGACTATGATAAACATAATTATTAGCATTCTCAGGTTTTCCTTATTTTTTACTGGTAACTAACTTAATTCTTCTTAAAGTAGAGAACAAACAAAATTTTCCTTCATTTGAAATGTGTTCAAACTTGTTTTATGGCTCAAAATAAGATTAAGTTTGGAAAATGATTCAGGTACACTTATAAAGGATGTAATTGAAACATGTATTTTTGAGTCTTAATTCAGCCATATTTGTTATTCAGACTGCTTAGTTTCTAATTCTTTACTGATGGTTTTATCTGCTTGCCCCATCAGCACTGAGGAGATTTTATGAAAATTTTTCATTTGACTAGAGTTTTACCTATTTATTTATTAAATGTCAGTGTTTAATTTCTTTGAAGCTGTGCATATGTATAATTCCTGTTGAGTGAACCTTTGTATAATTGTGAAATATTCTTCTATGTTCATAATAACATATGTTGCCTTTAACTCTAGTTTTCTTGTATAACAAGGCTAGCTCTCTTCTCATAACTCTTAGCTTTTGTTATGTACCTTTACTCTCAAATTTTATATTTCCTTATATTAAATGCAAGGAGCATATACTTAACTATTTTTTGTACATAATCAGACTTTTTACTGGATCTATTTGTTCATTTCATTTGCTTTAAATACTTAATTATTTTTCTAACTCATCTTAAAGCTTTTACATAATTCATTTGATTTTTCTGCTTTCTTATTCTATTTTTCTCTTTACTTCTCTATTAGCTTTCTAGCTATGCCTATGTTTATTATTCTTTTAGTGATAATTATGTATATTACAAAATGTTTCCTTAATAATAATTTCTTTCTTTATACACACAGTCCATAATTAATATATTAGTTATTAGTCTTCTACCATTTATATTAATATCACAATATATTTCAATTTTAAATCTTTAAAAGCCACACAAATATCATTATCATAAATTTGTTCAATCAGCAGTAACATGCATTAACTAACATAACTGAACGTTGCATTTCACTTTATTGATTAGTGTATTACCTTGGTTCTTTCCAGGATTACTTTCCTTCTACCTGGAGAACATCACCCATTTTCACACCCCACCCACTTCTTCTTTGTTCAGCAATAAAGAACAAGGACTATTTGAGTTTTTCTTGTCTGAGAATTTATTTATTTCACTTTATTTTGAAGAATTTTGAGGGGATATAGAATCCTAGTTACCAGTCATTTCCTCTACATTTAAATAAATATCACCCCCAGCTAGGTGTAATGGTGCATGCCTGTTATCTATCCTAGTGTCTCTGGAGGCTGAGGTAGTGGATCTCAAGTTCAAAGCCAGCCTCATAAACTTAGTGAGGCCCTAAACAACTTATTAATGTCCTGTTTCTAAATAAAATATATTTTTTAAAAAAGGGCTGGGGATCATCTCAGTGGTTAAGCACCCTTGGGTTCAAAATAAATAAATAAATAGTCTCATCCAATGTTATCTAGCTTCCATGATAGCTATTGAGAAATCAGTTGCCAGTCTTTTTGCCAGTCACTTGAAGGTAATGTGTCAATGTGTATTTCCTTCCTTCCATTCGTTCATTCTTTCTTTCTTGTGGTGGTTTTTAGTGACTTTTCTGTGATTTACTAAATTATGGCTCCCTTCTTCCATTGTTATTTATTCAGTTGAGAAATTCTAGAAGATATAAATAATATTTTTTGCTTATCTGTGTATGTCTCTCCACATTTTATAATTATAGTAGAAATCATGAAATACATACCATATGGCATGTTCTGAGTTAAGCATATTATTTCAAGATTTTCTTTGTTGTTGATAATCCCATGTTACAGAAAAGGGAATTTAAAGGTTAATTAATTAGGCCAATGTTGAACATATAGGGTATGGAGCAAGGAGTGTAATTGGTTTGTTTTGCACCAATGTCCATGTGTATTTATAGTAAGAAAGTCCAAAGTATATTTGTAAATATTAGTAAGATGATACTTTACATCAAGTAAAATGACAATAGTTAGAAATATCTGAAGTGTGTGGCATATTAGAAAAAGGTTTTATGTTGTGAGGAATATGGGTTCTAAAGTTGGATCTAACACTAACTAGCTGCCAGGTCTTTTTGGAAAAACAACTTTGCACCCAAAGCCTCATTTGTAAATGACAGCATTGTGTAATTGATCCTATTATTTCTTTCCAGTTTGAAAATTCTATGAAAATAACATTCTTTTAAGGAAATTTCCATTTTTTAAAGAATAAAGTCTCTGCTTACACAGAATCCATGATGAGCATTCATCTAATCATGTTCTGGAGATGTGAGAAAAACACTGCTGTGAGCATTATCTTATTAAATATACCCTTTCCAGATCCCTGCACATTATTGTTGGTCTTCTCAGAAATCTGTCTGGGCTTTTTATATTTTGTTAGAAATGAGGTATCTAAAATTGAATGCACTTTTTTTTGCAGTGCAATACAACTAAATTGGATAGCAAGGGCCTATTATCTTGCAGCTTCATGATATGCCTCTGGATATATAATGCAAGAATCACACATGCAAAAAAACCCTCATAGTATCTTATAAAATTTATATATATTCATATGAACCCTGATATTAGAATTTTTAGATTTCTTTTTGCACATTTTTACTTGTATCTGTTTATTACAATGAACTTTATAGCATGTATTTAAATACACTTTGTTTTTTGGTGATTACTGTCTTGCCATTAGTTTCTTATGAAAATACTTGTATTAATTATTTTCTCCCTTTTCAACAGCAATTGTATTAGTGTTATTTAGCTTTTATAAATCTTCATTTTTACTTTTAAAAATAAATTAATCAAGCTGTCTTGAAATTCTGCTGAACATTTTTATTTCAGATAAAGGTTGTTTTAGATTGGGAATATGATATTGTTTCTGGTCTAGAATGCAACAGTAGTAGATGGTTGTGCTGACATGCTTCTCAGAGCTCAGCAATGGCTTTAATTTTCTTGTGCAAATTGCTATATAAAAACAATAAAAGTGATTGAAATTATGTATGTATGATTGTAAGTGAAAGCAAAATAATTCATCTTTTACTGAGAAAAAGTTCTGAAATAGTATTTTTTATGCTGTAATTGATGAAATTTAAGGGCTCAAAGATAGTTTGATTACTGTCTACATTTCTCTGACAACCTTCCACATTTTGGAAACAAATATATTAAAGTTGGGCTTGGAATTCATACCATTAAAATTCTTTGACTATTTTAGTTTATCTCACAAGGAATAATTTTATAAACTAATATTTTAGTATATGTTACTCTAAAAACATTTTGGAATGTCTTAAATGGGATAACAATTGTGAATTAATTTCTTATTCTAATTTTTCCAATGAGATTAATAAAATGTCATACATCTACTTTCAAATATTTTATGTACAGCAAAGTATAATTTGTCAATTTTAAAACTTTTTCTTCAACTTGAAAAAACAATAACTCAATTTCTAAAGATATATAATCACATGGGTTTTTAGTGTTCAGTTCATTGATGAAGTAAGTAGGTATCCATCATATTATTCTTCTTGTTCTACAAACAACTTGTGCTGTGCAGAGTCTCAAATTGCCATAAACTTTAAGCACTTTGTATCTCAGAGCTTACCTGCATAATCACAGAGCATGGGGATTTGACCATTAAAATACAATGATAGAAAGATAGTAAGAATAGATTTAAATACTGGTGGCAGGTCTGGCTCTGGAGTGTCAGTTTCTAAATTAGGATCCTGAGGGAAAGTATGTTTTTCTAAATATGCTAATAAAACAACAATTTTTAAAATGGACACTAAAACAATAAAGCTCTAATTTTGCTAGTTCTGTTGCCCAGCAGTGTTAATTGTTTTTGTTTTGTTTTGTTTTTCCCATAAATTTACAATGATAGTAATATTCAGCTGTGATCAACCCAGTCTCTAGTTTGTGTATTCTGTCATCCAATTAGATTCTAATTTATTATTATAGAACTCCAACTAAAGTTTCATAGTATGACACTAGTGTCTATCAGCATAACCTGTATTTTCTAAGTTCTAATTATATAAGACAACAAAAATCAATTTTAGAAAAAGTAGCAACAATTATTAGTCTTACATTTAGTTGAAATATTTTGAGTAAAGATCTATGATTTTAATCCTATGTTTGTATAAGACTAATAAGTTAAGAATTTCATAGTGATGATACAATGAATTTCATATTTTTATATTATTTTTAATTCTTTAAATTCTGGCATGAGGTAGTTATTCTTATATTAAAGAGTTAAACTATTTCATTGGTAGAATATGTCTGGAAAAATTCCTCATGTTTAATCTTAAAATGACCCTGAACAATATGGAAAATTAAACTAGTTAAAATGCACATACAAAATAAGAAAAAATAATTTTCTTTGACCATGTTTTTAACATAACCACACAGAATAGTTGCTTTAATTTCAATAAATTCTCATCCATTTGTTTCAAAAATCAAGCCTGGGAGAATGACCTCAGCAAGAGGATACATTAGGAACTTTCTACCAATCTCCAAAGAAGTATTGGTTTTGACAACTATTTATGGACAACAGTACCTTTATGGATGTCTAGTAGAAAAGTTCCAACTCCTTGTTGGAGGAGAAATCTCAGAAAAGATTCATTGATGAGGAAAATACCAGTTTACTATTCCATCCTCTCGCCTCCTCAACTTGGCCTGCAATTCCTCTCACTGGGGAAATTGACATGTAATGAGTGAGTGAATGGTTCCACCAATGCAGGAAGTTTCCTGAGAGACCCACTTGCTTTTTGCCCCACCCAGAACACTGAGGCATTCACAAGCTGAGTGCTCTGGAGTATTTTGTAGACAGATGATTTTGTGGAGTGATGAGGGTGAAGCCCAAGTGGAGAGGATTGATGAGTGAGGGTCAACAGAGGAAATGATTAGAGATAATTAGCAACAAAGCAATTTCAAAAACCATGGTTTTGTAGAGTAGATTTAAAGGGCATGAAGAAGTGTGAGATGGATCTTATAAGGGAGTTATACAGATGTGAGAACCCATTAAGATAAATGATGATCTATACAGGACTTCTTTCCTCCTATTAAAAAAAATTTTGATTTATCTGCCTCTCCAGAATGGGTGCTAGATGCTAGAGGTCTTAGTGGAAAAGAAAAATAAAAGTCCTTGTGTTTTGTGAGAGTCCCTTGGAGCAAGCCAACTGGGACTTTTGTGTCTTTGCATAAATCTCATGAACTTTAGTGTTGGATAGCCAAATGAGATCATAAAGAATCGATACCCAGAAAATGCTAGTCCATAGGAATCTCTGTACTACAGACGGAATTCTGACACTGGAAACTGTGGAATGTATTTACTTTCTTATATCCTGAAGAAGAAAAAGAGTAGATTTACTGATGAAATGAGTTTGGCTAGAAGTTTCTCAAAACTGATGGTAGGAATACAAGGGAGACAACTATAACTGTAGATTCATTTCAGGTGGCTCAAAAGACTAATATTCATCTTTCTTGCTTCTACAACATTAGCTCATAGGAAAAGAACTAATTTCATGTTTTAACAATTGTGAATTGACAATATCAGTGACATACCCCAAATTAGCAGACTCAGAAAAATAGCATACAATTTTTAAAAAGTCAAGTTAAAGTTTAAAACTTAGAAATATAGGAGAGAACTTACCTTGTGATATAAAACTTATAGAAAGTAATTTTCTTTTTTTTAATATTTTTAATTATAGATGGACACAATATCTTTGTTTTGCTTATTTATTTATTGTTTTTATGTGGTGCTGAGGATCGAACCTAGTGCCTTACATGTGCAAGGCAAGCACTCTGCCACTGAGCCACAACCCCAGCCCGAAAGTAATTTTCTTTTTGGAAAAATTTTTCTCATTCTTAATAAACATGATCATCCCCCCAAAAAAATCAAATGTGTATAAAATAGATGATATTTGCTGGTGAAAACACACTTAACTGATTTGAAATATCAGATGGAATATATATATCATAGATAGCATGGATAAAATATACCTTGCCTCTCTTAGAATTGTTGATATTTATTCTTATTCATATACAGAATCTCTCAGTTACCTGGGAGTCACTAATATCAATAAGAACCATCTGAATTCAGCTTCAAATTAAAAATTATAAGTTTGATTCAATATCTCTGATGTCCCTTTGAATAATGAGAATAGTAGGTCCTATTTGTAGGGTGACCATGTGATTTGCTATCAAAATTGGACACTTTTGAAAATAAAAGGTGAAAGGTATTAATAAATTTGCTGGAACCACAAGAATAAAATGGGGCTGTGTTTAGCAAATGGGAATACATAGTTATGCTGGTCATAAGAAGGACAAAAGATACAGAAAGAAAAAAGAAATATTTGATAAAAGATAATAAAAGAAATTTTCTTGATATAAAGAAATACTCAATCCTACAGATTAAATGGCTTGCTGAATTTCAAGAGTGATAAAGTATATAAAACAGGACATATAGTAATAAAATTCTTCCCTTGAAATATACAGATAGTTTCTAATAAGTCTCTCTAAATACATGAGTTACCCATACATGAAAAAGAATCATGCTAGATTTAGTGCAACATGTTAAGTCCAGGAATGAATGAACTGTAATGTTTACTGACATCTTAGAAAAAGCAACTAAAACCCTGCCAAGATACTATTCCTATCTCAGAGCAAAACAAAGTAATTCAATAAGTTTATTATAGGATTTTATGTTATTGGTGTTGGGAGTAGCAATGAAGGAGGAGACTTGATTATTTTGTTATAATAAAATATGAATATATATTAAGTGTGTATGGAAAGAGAGGGAGTCACTGAAGTAAAGGTGAAGGAAAACAGGACTTCAAAACCAGTTAGGGCAGAAACAGCATATGTAGCACCATTTTCTCCTTGAAAGTGCAATCATCCTATTCCCTATAACATCTGCTTCTTTGCCACTAGACTTCATTGCCTTCCCTGGGTGGAAATTTATATCCCTGTTCCAATGATAGTTCACTCACTCCCTTACTAGCACTGGCCAATAGGATGGGATTGATACAATGCAGTCTTATTTGAACAAAAGCTCTAAGTACAAGGATGTGTTCACATCATTCCCTTTTCTCTTTTCCTTATTCCAAATACAGGAAGGGTTTTCTTCTTGAATAATAGCACAAGTAGACACATATTGTAGAGATAAGTTGTGAATAAGAAATAAACATTTTTTGAAGACACTGATTTTTGAGATTTTAGCTGCAGCAAAGCTGAATAAAGCAATCGTTTCTAATAATTTACATATATATGTGTGTGTGTGTGTATATATATATATATATATATAAATATATATAAGTATAAAACATTGGAGGTGGCAATAAACTTCTTATGTGAAACTAGAAAACAAATCACTCATGCACTCCTAAATATTTGGTAAGCTCTTGCTTGGGTAAACATGAGTAGAATACAAATAACCCTTTGCTACTTTGGAAAATCTACTGAATGGGTTTCTATGGACAAAATGGTTTAGGGAAGAGAAATAAGAACATGGAATGTAATGAGATTCTGAATTTCTTAAGTCGTATGAAAACATGGAGATTTTAACCTATAACTGACTCTTCTTCCAATCAAAATTAGTTGATAAAATACAAGTGTGAAATACTGAAAGAAACCTCATGACACCAGCAAAATTATGGAAAAAGAAAATGAGCAATCAACAAAGGAAAAAAATTTAGGTGACAAGAAATGTAATTATATCACAACCCTCAATGTGAACAAAGTACACAATGTCATTAAAAAATAGATGACTGGGTAGGTCAAAACATACTACTGCTTTACATGCTCTTAACAAGAGCACAAAAAAAAAGGAAAAAATATTTATGCATAAAATAAGAGGAGATCAAAATAATAAAAAATGAATAAGGAGACATGGGACAAATATACACAGTAAAAATGTCTAAGGTGTACATTAGACATGCTAAAAATGAAGGTAAAACCATTAAGTAAAACAAAGAGGATGTTTTTGTAATTTAAAATTTACAAAGATGATAAAATAGTTTAAAATATTTATACAGCAAGTATAAAAAAGCAAAATATATGTAATCTTAAAAATGCAAGAAAAACTAAAAAAATATAATTACAGCTTTAGGTTTCAATAATCTCTTTAAAAGGTTGAGTTATGTACAATGATATATATCAACACAGAACAAGAGGCAATTAATAAAGTCAATTTAATAAGAATACATAGAAATATAGATATACAGAATGCATCTACTTTTTATGTGGAAAATTTGCAAAATAGCTCATGTAGAGGAACTTGTAAATAAATTCATAAAATTAATATTTACAAATCCCATAAAGAACATCAAAACTGAACAACATAAACCAAAGAAAATAAGAAGATAAGCTTAGCTGGGCATGGTGGCACACGCCTGTAATCCCAGCACTTTGGGAGACTCGCAAGTTCAAAGCCAACCTCAGCAATGACGAGGTGCTAAGCAACTCAGTGAGACCCTGTCCATAAATAAAACACAAAATAGGGCTGGGGATGTGGCTTAGTGGTCGAGTACCCCTGAGTTCTAAGGAGTTGACTGTATATGTAGTAGCATAAAGAAAAAAAAGGATACAAATATCTATAATATAAGTTGGAATTAGACTCAGAGCCTAATAGACATTAGAATGAGAATTCAATCACTGAGGAATTTAGAAGGTGGCATGTTGCTATGGTTGCTAAGGATTTCCATTTTGTATGCATTTTAAATGATTCCTCTTTTAAATGAAGAAGGAAATAAATGATAGGGCAAAATTTCTGAAAGTTAAAAAAGAAACATTTACAGACACAATGTACCACATCCTAATGGGCACTAACATATAACAAGTAGAACCACAACCAACACACACATGTATATACACACATATACGCAAAAGAAATATCAAAATTAAAAATTAAAAAGATAAAAAATAAAAAGGATAAAAAATTAAGAACATAAAAAAATACATAAAAATTTATAATGAAGAATCAGGTTATCCACAATATAAAGAAATTTGAAAATGGATAGGTTTGTCTAAGAATACAATTCTTTTCCTCATTAAAAGTTAGAATGAGCCGGGCGTGGTGGCACACGTCTGTAATCCCTGCACTTTGGGAGGCTGAGACAGGAGAATTGCAAGTTCAAAGCCAGCCTCAGCAACGGCGAGGCACTAAGCAACTCAGTGAGACCCTGTCTCTACATAAAAACACAAGATAGGGCTGGGGATATGGCTCAGTGGTCCAGTGCTCCTGAGTTCAATCCCTGGTACCAAAAAAAAAAAAAAAAAAAAGTTAGAATGATTTCATAGATCAACAGAAATTATTATGTAAAGTTCCATACCTTGCCAAACTATCAAGTAATTATGAGGATAAACTCAGTCAATAGTAATCATGATAGTGGAATGAATCAGACATTATTACCCTATGTGCATATATGATCACAGGACCAGTGTAACTTCTACATCATGTACAACCAGAAGAATGACAAGTTATACTCCATTCATGTATGATGTATCAAAATGCATTCTACTGTCATGTATAACTAATTAGAACAAATTTAAAAAAACATAGAGTTAAGTCTTTAAAAAATAGTAATTATAAATAGACTAATAAAAGTTATAACCTTTATTAAAATTTTTTATCATAAAAGAATATTAATTGATGTGCTTCTGAAAATTAAAATATTTTTGCATACTCATAACAGGTATCTATTTTGCTACATCCTTTATTTTGACATATGCTATAAACTTCATGAGACATTATTGGTTTTGTTGTTTAATCAATGTTCCTTTACATTTACCTGTGTATTTTTTTTAATATTTTTTTGTGGTTGTAGATGGACACAATACCTTTATCTTTATTTATGTGTTTTTATGTGGTGCTGAGGATCGAACCCAGTGCCTCGCACGTGCTAGGCAAACGCACTACCACTGAGCCACAACTGTAGCCCTTTCATAACCTCCCGACCACATTTTCTTATGCTTTCCCGTAACTTCCCATAACAAAATATGGGAAACCTCTTTGTCCTTTACATATCAGATAAAAGTATAAATGCAATTCTATGAAACATTGATACAAAAGACCTATAAAATGAATATCCAACTATTTATGGAAGTTAAATATTTCTTAAATATTGTGTGTGTAATGATGTATAATGACTGGCTGAGCTCTTTGTAAAACTGTGTCAATAAGTTCTTATTCTTTCAAGATTTCTTTTTAAGTTATTTCAGTATATATGCATTTAAGATTTATTTTGCTCCTGAGAGGGTTATGTCTGACTAAAATAATCATATCTGCCATTCCAGACTCTTGATAATTTGCTCATATATTGATGTATGGTGGTCATTTAGATATCAACTTGACTGGTCCAGGGAATACAAAGAAACCTGATAAAGCATTATTTTTTCGGTGTAGCTCTGAAGGTGTTATTGGAGGAGATTAGATGGGGAAATAACTATCCTCAATGTGAGCAGGCATCATCCAAATAGCTGGGGACTCAGAGATAAAAAAGAAAAAAAAGATGTTATATCTGTCTGTCTGCCTATCTGTCTGTCTGTCTGTCACCTGTTGGTTCTGTCTCTTTGAAGAACCCTGACAAAGCCACAATCTTTACTCATAAGTGAGGGCAACAGGAATATGCTAACCTGGATATGGGCTTATGAAGTGTCTCTTGACCAGTATCCACCTGAGAGAGTAGGAATAAATAAAAATAGAATCTTTACAAATGAAATCTCTTTGAGATAGTTGAAAAAAAGACTTCAAAATCTAAGTCTTTACTTGATAAAGATGAACCACTACTGCTAAGGTATTACATACAGAAGAGCAAGAAAATGACAACAAGAAAAAACATCTAACAGTCTTTCAAAAGAATCCTGGATTCCAGCACCACATATTATTGTGTACTTTCTAAGAGTGGGTGCTGGATTTATAGAGTCAATGCATGATCCTTGCTCTGCTATAGACTAATTGTATCACCCACGAAAAAATTCCTGAATATTACTGAGATTGAATTTCTCTCATTTTAAATAGTAATCATGATACACGCAGGAGTATTATGAGAAGTAAATGATATCACATCTGTAAAGTGGGTAGCTCAGCATCTGGCATATAGCAATCATCAGTAGTAGATGCAATTAATGGTATGATTATTATCATTACTGTCACCATTACTGCCTTCAATTAGAAAACAATCCACATATAAATGACTTTTTACATGCATTTTTTTTCACTGTGTGCTATACATTGTCCATTCTTTATTGTCCACAAAAAAGAATTTGTTTGCAATGATAGACTTCAGTCTAGTTTTACTACTTGCAAAACTTCTTCTATGAATTACTGGACCTTCTTTCATTATGCACCACATAATTTATATTTAGAAAATGAAAATTGATCTTAATAGTAAATTGAAGTAAAGCAAAAATGGAGGTATCTATAATGCAAAATTTACATGATGCATTTTAAAATCATCATTACTTTCATTGACTCACATATTTTAAATGTTTTCTTAGTAGGGGTAATAAGGATGATGCTACATGGTCATATTATTTTACAGAATTGTTTTGAACACTAATGAATTAGAAGTGTCTTGAAGTTCTGCTATTCAGCCAATTAATGAACCAGAAAAATTGCTTCCGTAATGTGGTTCAGACCACCAACTTTAGGCAACACCAAAAATCATGAGTAAACATTGTAATGTCTAGAAAGTATATTTCAATATTCGCATTTAACAAAAATAACTTGGAGAACATATTCTAGTTATGTCATACCCTGATAGTCTTTTACTTTTTATAAATTATTGCAGTATTACGTCAAAATGTTATTTTTATAAAATATCCTCATGTACCTTTTACCTATAATTGAATCTGTAACAAAATATATGTTTATATGAGTGAGAATAGATATATCTAGATGTGGGTTTAGACAAATCAGAGTTTGTCTGTGCAGCAGGAAGACCAAATGCTAATAATCTTCAAGAAAAGGCTCATTATGTTTATGCTGTGGACACTACTAAACTGAACCTTAACAACTAATGTTGTTTTTGTTTTTGTTCTGTGTTCTCAGGATAAAAAATTTTTTCCTTCATTGTCAATGAGCAAAAGCAAGATATTTCTTCCTTAGAAATATGACAATATAGTGAGGTGTTTCATGTTATGACAGAATAAGCTTATTCTTCTTGTCTCAAAAGTGACCTAAACCATTAAGAATTCTGAGTGAGAAATGTAGAAATGGGAAGAGAGAAAAAATTTACCATATTCATAATTAGTAGAGTACAGGTAGAGAAAGAATTTATGACAAACAATAATATTAAAGCCATTTGATCAAATGACTTTGAGGAACCACTTCTGGAATGGCATGTATTTTAGCCATGTGTCAGAAGTATTGATGGAAAAACATAAAAGTTGCATATGTACTTCATATAAAGAATGCTAGAATCACCTGGAGATGAGAATAGTGCCTTCATATAATTATCAGTCTTGGATCCATTTATGTTCTGAAAATATGTTTTTCTTTATTATGGGAAATATATATTATTGGAAATATGTTACTAATATTAGGGTGCTAAGTTCAATCATATGAGTTAAAGGGTTGAAATAATATTTGTAAAGATGATGAGGATGGCAATACACTGAAAATAATAAATTGTGCTCATATTTTCAAACAGATAGTTAGTTCTATAAAATAGATTGTGTCCATGGAAAATTGGAACATTTTGACATACCACCCAAAGTGGGAGGAATATTTATGCTTTCAGTAAACTGCCTACACTGAAAAGCAAGTTGCTGTATTGTTAAAATGGCCATACTACCAAAAGCAATACACAGATTCAATGCAATCCCTATCAAAATACCAGTGACTTTATTTATAGAATTAGAAAAAAATTCTTAAATTCATTTGGAAGAATAGCCCAAGCAATACTTAGCAAGCAAAATGAAACAGGAAGCCTCCCAATACCTGATCAAAAACTATACTACAGAGCTGTAGTAAGAAAAATAGTATGATATTGACATCAAAACAGACATGAAGACCAGTGGAACAGAACAAAAGGCATAGGCACATACCTAGACCCATTTGACACTTGACAAAGAGGCCAAAAATCTATTTTGGAGAAAAGACAGCCTTTTTATCAAATGGTGCTTGGAAAACCAAATAGCTATATGTAGATAAATGAAACTAGACCCATATTTTCACCCTGCATAAAACTCAAATTTAAATGGATCAGAGACTTAAGAATCAGAGAAAACTTGCAACTGCTAGAAGAAAACAGGGTCATCACTCATAAAAGTGCCAGCACTGACTTCCTTAACAAGACCCCCAGAGGGCAAGAAATAAAACCAAGAATTGATAAATGAGATGTCATCAAACTTAAAAGCTTCTGCACAGCAAAGGAAATGATTAAGAGATTAAGAGAGAGCCTACAAAATGAGAGAAAATCTTGGTTAACTATTCCTACAAAAGTGTATTAATATCTAGAATATTTAAAGAACTAAAAAACAAAAAAACAAAAGAACTTAACACTGAAATAACAACCCGATAAATAAATAGGCAAAAGAATAAAACAGAAAGTTTTCAAAAGAAGAAACTCAAAAGGCCAACAAATACATGAAAACATGTTCAACATCTCTAGTAATCAGGGAAATTCAAATAAAAATTGCACTAAGGTTTCATCTTACTCCAGTCAGAATGGCAATGATCATGAATACAAACAATAATAAATGCTAGAGAAGTTGTGGGGGAAAAGGTACACTTGTACACTGTTGGTGGAACTGCAGACTAATACATCCACTGTGGAAAGCAGTGTAGAGATTCCTCAAAAAAATGGATGAGAAACACCATATAATCCAGTTATCCCTCTCCTCAGTATTTTCCCAAAAGATCTAAAATCTGCATACTATTGTGATATAGTCTCCTTAATGTTGAAAGCAACATAAGCTGCAATTGCTAAATTATGAAATCAACTAGATACCCATCAATTGATGAATGGATTAAGAAATTGTGATACACACACACACACACACAATGGAGTTCTACTCCATCAAGTAGAATGAAATATGAAATTATGGAATTTTCTGGTAAATGAATGAGAATGAAAAATAGCATGCTAAGTGAAATAAGGCAAATTTAGAAACTCAAAGGTGGAATGTTTTCTCTCATATGCAAAAGCTAGAGTAAGATAAGCAAAAGTGGGAGAGAAGGACAGGCTACCATGAAGATAAAGAGGAAATCAGAATGTAGAAGAAAGAGATTGAGAGGCAGAGTAGAGGGAAAGGAGAGTGGAGGCAATCCAGAATGAATTCCTAAAACCCTATTATGTGCATATATAAATATACCATAGGGAATTTCACCTTTATGTGAAAGGGAAAATAATTTATATATGATTATATACAAATGAATAATATGAAATAAATAGACAAGGAAGGCTAGTAGAGTACAGGAAGGAGAAGGGGTGCAAAAATATGACAGGAGAGAAAATGGGAGGAAAATGGGAGGTAATGAACCAAAACTGAATTCCATACTTGCGTGAGTTTGTTGAGATGAACCCAACTACTACATATAACTATAAAGCTCTAAAAAAACAGAAAGTTGCTCCCTGGAGATATACACAGAGATCTATATCTATATCTATATCTATCTATATATCCTGTGTAGAGATGTAGATATATATACCTTCCTAGTCCACCACTGGAAGAATATTCATAGTGTTGAAGTTCTATTATATTAATTTTTGACCCAAACCTCCCTATGATTAATTAGAGAAATGCAAATCACATCTACTCTAAGATTTGATCTCACTCCAGTCAGAATGGCAATTATCAAAGAATACAAGCAACAATAAGTGTTGGCGAGGATGTGGGGGAAAAGGTACACTCATACATTGCTGGTGGAACTGAAAATTTGTGCAAGCACTCTGGAAAGTAGTATGGAGATTCCTTAGAACACTTGGAATGGAACCACCATTTGACCCAGCTATCCCACTCCTTGGTTTATACCCAAAGGACTTAAAATCAGAATGCTACAGTACTGCAGCCACATCAATGCTTATAGCAGCTCAATTCACAATAGCTAAACTGTAGAACCAACCTAGATGTCCTTCAACAGATGAATGGATAAAAATACTGCGGTATATATACAAAATGGAATATTACCCAGCATTAAAGAAGAATGAAATCATGGCATTTGTAGGTAAATGGATGGAGTTAGAGAATATCATTCTAAGTAAAATAAGCCAATCTCCAAAAACCAAAGGACAAATGTTTTATCTGATATGCAGATACTGATCCATAATGAGGGCGAGGAAGAATGGAGGAACTTTGGATTGGACAGAGGGGAGTGAGGGGAGAGGCGGAAGCGTGGAGGTGGAAAAGATGGTGGAATGAGACAGACATTATTACCCTATGTACATGAATGATTGCATGAATGGCATGACTCTGCATTGTGTACAGCCACAGAAATGAGAAGTTGTGATCCCTTTGTGTACAGTGAGTTTAAATACTGTCGTATATAGCTAATTAGAACAAATAAAAAAATTTTAAAAAGTCTTTAATACAAAAATATTGAGTCTAAGAAATTTTAGTTTCTTTATTCATTAAAAATATATAAATTAATGCACTTTATTAAATCAAATAAAAAAAACATAGAAATCAAAACAGAAACAGTCACAAAGACATGTTCAGTTAGTACTCATGTTACATTGATTAGAGAAAGTTTCCATAATTTGAAAAAAAAATTACTGCAGGGTGTGGTGGTGCATGATTGTAGTCCCAGCAGCTCAGGAGGCTAAGACAGGAGGATCACGAGTTCAAAGCCAGCCTCTCAGCAGGCGCGGCACTAAGCAACACAGTGAGACCCTTTCTCTAAATAAAATATAAAATAGGGCTGGGGAATTTGTCTCAGTGGTCAAGTGTCCCTGAATTTGATCCCTGCACAAAAAAAAAAAAAAGAAAGAAAGAAAGAAAAGAAAAAAAATATTACTTATCATTACTTTATTATGTTTTTTGTTCCTAGGCTCCTATTATCTCCTGAATCATTTTCATGAAAGCTGTATACTAATAATGGCAAAATAAGCTCTTTTTAAGGAAGAGACTGGTTTACTGCTGTCTTTGATTTCTCCAAAACAGCATAAAATTTATATACAGCAGTCATCTTCTCTCAACCAATGTGAGATTCATGTTTCCTTTACTTTTGATCTTTTTTGAAATAAAAATGGAATTGGTTTTATATTATTCCCTTAATTTTATCTATAAATTTTTTTGAATCTATTTTTAGGGTTATACCAAACACTATATGTGTCAAAAGAATGAATTAGCAGATGGAACTTTATTTTCCAATTCATTTCTTTTAAAAGCTTCATGTAGAAGTCCTTGTGTTTCAAAGATGAGAATATTGGTTGATAAGTTTTGATTTCTTAAGCAATAAAATGATTAAACAATCTGTTTCTACTTTTCTTTTAAGAAACAAGTTTTCATTCTTCTAAATTTTATTCAAATCAAGCTAGAATTTAGAAGTGTGGACTTAAAGGCCGACTTAAATAGCTACTTTATATAAATGACTCAATTTGCCATGCGAGGGATCAATTTTGTAAGTAATGGACAATTATTTTGACTAGAAAAGACTATAATTAAAGTAAGAAAGAACTCTCTCTCATTTTCTCAAGAGATGAATGCATGCGTATCCAACCATAATTAAATAATAAGTACTAATTAAAATAAAATTTAATATTAAATATAGACAAATTTCTAAAATTCTACATATAATTCCATGTGGCCTTTTTCAATATGAAAAATGAGTGGAAAAATTACCTCAAACATTATCATTTCATTTTTTTGTCATAAATAAATTAATTATGTAGGTTTGGGCAATAGGGAAATAATCCTTGGAAAGCAGAATATTCTTAAATAGTAACATTTACTTAACATTTAGTATTTGTTTACTTTGTTGGAAATGTAACTCATAATTTTTTCTTTCCAAGTATCACTATACTACTCACAAAATCAAACTTTAGAAAATTTCTGGAAGTACTGAATTAATTAATTTTAATCTGGTTGTTTATAGGTATGAGTAAATTTCAGAAATTTTTGAAACTAATAGTTTTCTTTTTCTCTATTAAAGTATTGATAATATCCCCATATAGTGAAGCTAAAATTCATGTAAAACGGTTCACATTCCCCAATTCATAAACACCACAGGGTATAGTCAGGCACTGAAACCTAAACCAAGTGTCATCTTGTTAGGTAGTGGCTAGCAATGAGCAGTGAAATGCAGGCAAGCTCACAGGTGTTCTTTAAATTAATTACTTTAGGGTCTTCTATAAACTACTTCCTGTTGCATCCAACCCGCACCTCTCCCCAAGAAGTGCAGCCCAGACATCTCTGCATAAGCAGCAAAGTTTATTGAGGAAGTAGGCACACAGGCCAATCGATTGGGGTCAGCTCTCCTTTCCTTCAGAGGGTGACCCCGAAGCGAGGGTTTCAGAGGTTATTATAGGGTGGGCTAGCTACATGACTCAGAACAACAGGATTTGGCCGATATTCAATCTATAGTTATTTACAGTTCAACCATGACAGTGCCTCCTTTGTCCCCTTTCAGTTCCTGGAACTTTAGGTAACTGGCCAGGGGGTCTGGCAGCCTGTGGTTTTGCACCCTCATCCGTGAGAAGCAAGCATAGCAAAGCATTAATCACAGAAGCACAAAGAGCAGGTTAGCAGATACGTGCAGGCCTGAGCCAGAGTGACTCCATTTTGAGTTTGGATTTTACATTTCCAAAGTAAACAGCAAAGCAAAGTGTGATAGTTACTTTGTAAAAAAGAAACAGAAGCAAAACGAGCTAATTAGGAAATATGTCAAGAGAAAAGGATTAATGGGACTAACACTTGATAGGGTCCATTGATGTTGATGTGAAGCTAGGAATTACAGCTAAAAATATCTCCATTTATCTGGGGAGGAAGATTCCTTTAGTAGCATAAGTGTGCTAAGATAACTTCTGACCAGCAGGTGACCCCAGCTCATGACTTTTGGTGTCTGAATTTAAATCTTTTGTCAGAACACAAGAGCCGAGGTTTGGAGTTTCAGCTCCCTGCTTTCCTGTGACAATCGTGGAATTTTCTCTTTCCCTCAGAAGTTCATATTTAGCTTGTCAGCTAGGCTTCAACATACAAAGCATTTTTGGAATCCCATTATTTTCATCTTCCAAATCAACCTTTGCGGTTGCTTTAACTTCTCCAGCTCTTTTCCATCCTTGGCTCCCTGCTATTCATTTCTTAATTTGCAGAAAAGGTGATTTTAGATTAAATTAGCAAAATATGCATGAAAGAAAAGAGAGAGCAGTTGTTCAGTAAATGATAGTGGGTCAGTTGTAGGCTATTTTGATATACCAGTGGGGGAGGGGTGAATCTTGACTTTTATCTTGCCATTTACACAGAAATGAACTGCAAATGGATTTATTTAAATATAAAATAATGAAACCTCTGAAAATATTTGCAATGCTATTCTCTAAAATCCTTATATCCAGAATTTATAAACTGAACTCATTCAATGAGAAAAAAGATAATTAAATAACCCTACCCACTTCAAATATGGAAAACAGAACTTGGACAGGAATTTTACAAAAGAGAATAGCCAAACTAACTAATAACATTCTTGTTAGACAATGCAATTTAAACTGCACTGTGATGTTGGTACACAACTAGCATATCGGAATTTTAAAGACTAACAAAATTGAATGTTGAGAGGATGTGGAAAAAAAGAAAACCCACTTGTAAGTAGAGAAAATTTTGCAAATATTTTGGAGAGTTATTTTTCTACATCTGTTTTCCTGAATACAAGCATTCCTTATGACTCAGCAGTTTACTACAAGGTGTATACCCAGTGCAAATCAACCTTGGAGGACTAACATGTACAGGAATGTTCATAGTAGCATTAATAGTAATAACCCCAAACTAACTAACTAACTAAATCTAAATTCCTTTAAATGTCCTTCAGAAGAATATGTAAATTCTTTGTGATATATTTTTGACATATTCTTCCAATGGTATACTATTCAGCAATGAAAGTGTGACTACTATTATAACCACACCATGGGTGAACTTCACAAATTAAGGAACAAAAAGAAGCCAGAAGTATTGAGAAAAAATATGTTGGACATAAAATAGTCTATACTGAGAGATTTTATATATATATATATAAAATAAGTAACACATATAATATATATATTACATGTGTGTAGAATATATTATAAATATTATACAAATATGTGTATGTATAATATATGTTATATATCATATATAATGATTAAAATATGAAAACTATGATATTAGAAATAATAGGAGGGGAGGGGAAGACTTGGATGTGGCATGTACAAACTTCTGAAACATTCTCAATGATTAATTTCACTTTTTCTTTTTTAATCTGGGTGGTGATTCTACATGTGTTTCTTTTAATGGTATTTCATTTTGTCTTCACACATGATTTTTACAGTCTCTTTTCTGTATGTTACACTTCAATTAAAAATTTATATTAAAAGCTAATTACTAAGCAACTCAGTGAGACCCTGTCTCTGCATAAAACACAAAATAGGGCTGGGGATGAGGCTCAGTGGTCGAGTGCCCCTGAGTTCAATCCCCAGTACTAAAAAAAAAAAAAAAAAAAAGCTAATTAACCTGCTTAGGACCCCCAATGGTTTTGGCTCCCGAGTTTATTCCTTTGGTAGATCTCTCACACCTTCATTCTCAATGAAGCTCACACTATCACTATAGAGATCATGTGTGTGTGACCCTCAACAGATGTAGATTTTTCCCACTTCAGGAAGCTGTTGTGAAATTGTCTTTCTCATAGTTTTACAATGTGTAACCTTATTCTGGTTCAATTCCAAAGTTACTCTCTTATGCAGGCTATCTGTGACTACTCCTAATTCTGAAGGTTTGACTTGGAAAAAACAACTAGTCTTTGGAAAAAGCAAGCATGTAAGTGAAGACTATTTCTTTTTTGCAACCCACAAAGGTCTATATAATAAATCTCTCCCTGCTTCCTTTATTTTAGTTCAAGCATGCTCTGCTTATACTCATTGCTCCTGTTGCCTGATCTGGTCTCTTTGCTGGGCTTTAATTTGCCAAGTTAATTCTGGCCTGAAGTCCTTGTCCTTTGCTTTAAGAGCTCTTCTTGTCTGAAATAGTGTTAATCATTTTTTTTCATATTCCAGAGGTAGCTTATTTTGTCTAATCATTCTTTCCTGACTATTTGCTTTTTTTAAATAGCAACTATCACTATAGGAGTACATACATATAAATACACACAGAGAGTTACAAATTTCTACATATAATTATAATTATATATAAATAAAATACAAGTATATACCTCTTCTTCTGGTCTCTTTTGTATTCCTAGAATCCAAACTCCACAATGCATGAGACTTCCATTTGTTTTTTTACACCTAAATAAACATATATTTAGTACAAGTTACAGAATGAACAGTGAGTAAATATTTATGCATATTCTTTATTGAAAATTAGAATAAACAGGTCAATAGTTACACAGTTTCATGGGCATGGTTTAAACTCAGATCAATGACATCACCAAAGAAACACTACTTATAACCAAATTTAAAAATACTCCAAAGTCATTGAGTACATTTTTCAGACACCATCAAGTATACCCATTGGTTGAAGTAGAATCTTTGAAAATGATTTTGTTATCTCCCATTTTCTTTTGACTCACCAGATTTCAACTTTTTCCTGGTGAACCAGTTCTTCCTCTCATTCCTGTTTTGTCCAAGTTTTAAATTACACAAAGAAAAACACAAATCAACAAAAGCAGCAGATACAGGAAATAAACAATGACATCAACAAAACCCCAAAACAATTAGTCAGACAAGCAGTATTTTTCTCAGAAATTGGGGGAATGTAAGGAAACTAAGTAGAGGAAAGCAAACGCCTGGGATTAGTCACATATTAACAGTGGTGAGTTACGTTATCCACAGCACAGATTAAGTGTGAATGTTGAAGGAACCCCCAAATGAATTTCAGCACTTTAGAATGACATGAGGAGAATCAGAATGGCAAGAGAAATCATGGATGACAAGTTACACCTAAGTAACGACTGAGATTCAAAGTGAATAAGTTTATGTGCAATTTTTTTGCTGTTATTCACACTGGAATATTTTAATGTTTTTGAAATAAGATGCACATTATAATCTTCTAAGCATCAGGACTACATCTTATACATATTTGAATGATCATCTTCATATGGCTGTACCGAGTGCAATATATATTGTTTATTGCTGAGACTCCAAATAATGATACATTACAAGAAGGTTAGTGTTGTTTATGAAGTCAGAATTTCTTGAAGGGCAGTCAATAATATCACTTTGTCATGGATATTGACTTAGTTAGCTACAGGTGATTGAGCTGCAGCCATTCCCAATTCTTTTTGTTTAATCATTGTCAGATGCATAGAACTTTCCAAATATTGAATTGAGGTAGATGACCCTAGGTGAGCACATTACCCTGGAGACAGTATCACATAATGAAGATACGAGGATGAAGAAATTTTACTGAAACAAGACAAAACAAAACAAAACAAAAAAACTGTATTAAAAACTGGAAACTTGATCACATTGTACTATGTATTTTTCTGAAAACTTTCATTAAAAAAGTCTAAAATCTATTAATTAAAGAAACATTACTATTTTAATCTAAATAAAAATGTAAGTTTTTCACTTACAGAAGATTCAGAGGATATAAATTTGAAAATTTAGGTTGTTTATAGAAAGAAGGAATTAATCAAAAAATATTCAATTCATTCATTTATTAATTAACTCCTCTATTCAAGATGTTGAAGATTTTTAAACATTTCATCTACTAGCTATTGTAGTAGGTAGCACTTGAGTAGAAAACAAGTAAAACATCTTTCACTAGAAAACTTTAGGTTCTAATAAATGAAGTAGCAATCAATCTGTAAGTAAAATTTATAATGTCAAAAGAGTACGGTTTGTTAAAAATTTTTTGAGGCAAAATAGAGACAGAAGTATGCAAGAGAAGTATGAATTTAAGTTACCAGGAATAAAGAATATCTCTCTTAGGGAATAACATGTGGCTGTGTGTGCTTTCATGAGTTAAATGAATAAACTCAAAAGACCCCTTTTCCCCCACAAAGACAGGTGCTTTAGAATTGGGGGAATTGAGAATAAGAATAATGGTACACCATTTTTTTTGTTCTTTAAGTTTAGCCAATTCATCTAAAATTATCATCCCAGATGAAAACTCCTGACAAGCTAAAATGTGTACAATAGTACTGAAAATATGAGCTTTGGACACAGGGAGTGAGGAGATAGCACATTCAAGATTAGCAGGGAGGAAGTATTTTACTCTCATTTTGTCCTGTTCTTCACAGTGGAGACCTCTGTAGCTCTTTGATTAGTGGAATTCTGTAGACCCAAGGGCCCTGCAATGCAAACAGTAGTAGAGGGAGAACTGTGAGAGAACATTCTACTCACTGTTAAGAAGTGTTGAGGATACAGGGAAATGGGAGTAACTCCATTGCTCTATGTTCCTAACAATTTCTCAGGTATTTTCTTTGAATCTCCACCCAGCAACAAGTTCTCTTTCATTAAAAATCTCAACAGTGTGGCTTTATGCAAAGAATAGTCATCATGGGGCTCACCAGGTCACTCCTAGATAAATTTTCTAAGATGACCAATAGGACTCAAAATAGTGTTAGATTGAATCAATCATTGTGTTAGTAAGAGTTCTCAAGAAAAACAGAGCTATATGTGTTTCCCAGCTTTTCGTGGCCATTACCAAAATACCTGAGAAGAGAGACTTAGAGGAGAAAAAGTTTACTTTGGTTCAGTTTCACAGGGTTCAGGCCATGGTCTACTGGCTCCATTGCTCTGGGCCAGACAGAACATCATGGGGGAAGCACAGCTTCTCCCAGCCAAGAAGCAGAGAGAGAATGAAAAGCCAGGGACAAAATATAATCACAAAGGACATGCCCCAAGCCTAATTCCTCCAGCTATCTATAGTTACACTCAATACAGTAGTCCTTTCAAATTATTAAGCCACAAAATGGATTAATTCATAAAATAGATTAAAGGAAAAATCCATACAAATAAATAAGTAAATAATCAATAAAATGGATAATTCACTGATTAGGTAGGAATTTCTCATAATCTACATTTCACCTGTATATGTAGCCAAAGTTTAGATCATAATTCCTGCATTGACACATGAACTTTTCAGGGAAGATCTCATATCCAAACCATAACAATGATATGTTTATAAAAATATCTCTCCCTGCCCCTCTGTCTGTCTTTCTCTGTTTAAGGGATTTGACATAAGAAATTAGCTCATGTGATTTTGTAGACTGGCAAATCCCTAATCTGCAGTATGAATCAGCAGCCTGAAGACCCAGGAAAGCTGATATTCTAGTTCTAGTTCAGAGGCCAGAGGAAGACAACCCAGGGTGCTGATGGTGCAAGTGAATTTTGTAGGTAGTCAGCAGAAAATTCCCTTGCACTCTGGCAAGCAAGCCTTTTGTGTTATTTAAATCTTGAATTGATTGCATGAGTCCTACTTGCGTTGTGGAGGGCAACTGGCTTTATCCAGGGTTTACCACTTTAAATATTAATCTCATACAAAACACCTTCAATTTGACAGGTAAGATTAATGTTTGTAACTCTTGAGAAATAATTTGGGATTAATGTATTATAAATATAAAAATGCTACATATTTGACATTGTTATGTTCTAATATAGAACATAACATACTGTTCTAATATAGAACAGTATGCTATTTTATTCTACTGTCTTTAAACTATTTATATAAATTGCATTTAAATTCATAGGAATTTATGTTTACATATTGAAAATGTTATATATAATTGAATATTTTAATAATTTACTAGTGCCATTTGTATTATTTTATAACAACATGTAAATTTTATAAATAAATTGTTCTTTTTTATGTAACATTGATGGCACAAAATTCAAATGGTGATCATTTAGATGAAGAACTTGGGGGACTTACAATCCTTTCATAAAAATGACAACATTTTCAGAAGCTTCTAAAATGCTCATTTTTAAATTTAAATTGAATATCTTTACTATTCAAAAAACAGCAAAATATTTTTATATCATGAAAATTCAAAAGATTAAGAGAGACATTAAGCATCATTAATAGTTTTCATATCAGGAGATGATTTTTCATAAAAAGAATGAATTTCTTTATAACCTATTTTTAAAAAATTTTCTATTGTTTCCAGTATTTCTCAAGTTTTATGTCTAATCATTTTAAAATTATAATTAGGAGAAGGTATTCATTGAATAAATGGAGGAAATTTTGAGAATTTTCTGCTGTTCACTTATTCACAGATAAGCTGAAGCAAGATTTTAATTTCTCCCAAATAGGCATATCAATATCTTTGAACTATACAAAATAAATCATGTGTAGTTGCAAAGTATATATTTCTCCCACAACATTTTATAATCTTCCTTACAAAATATTAACTGTGGATTAATGTTAAGATATACAAGGCACTCGATTTGGTTATGTAAATCCTCAGCATCATAAAATGTATAAGAATTATAATGTAAAATATTTGATCTCTCTCTTTTACACACATACACACACACACACACATTCACATTATAGAAGTGAGGCTATAGGATTCAGTATAGCACAAAAGAGGGAAAATTCAGATCAGAACCCCAAAGAAACTGAATTGCTGGTGCTCATAAAAGCTTATAAGAAATCTAAGGAAAGTGGCTGTTCATGAAGAAAAAAAAATCACAGTGTGAACTATAAATTTGGAAGGATAGGTTTCTGAGGAAAGTAACAGATGCTGTTTCTTACAAATTATTTTAAAATGGGATACATATTTTTTTAAAAGAAAAAAATGTGTTAAAAATTGTAGCACTACTAAAACAAAGAATATAATAAACCTCAAAGGTCTGCCACTGCTGTCAGTCTATTTCCCAAAGGCACAGAACTGTTCCTTTCAATTTTTCCTACAATATTTTCTTAAGATTTGACCAGTCAATTGTTAAGGTTCCCAGAAAAGGATACTCCAATACTTCATATGAGAAATTGATAGCTTTTGCTGTCAAATGTCTACTAGATCCGAGGAAAATGATACCTCAGTGATCATCTTTTCTCAGATGAGATCAAAATCCATTAAAGACATCACAAGATATATTCAAGGTGGAGAACACCAAGGGCAGAGTAAGGTATTGTAAAGCCAGGGAACCAATTTTGTCTTTGTTCAGACAAGGCCCATATTCTAACACTGTGTTGCCCTCCTGTGATTCCAAATTGAAGTTAATGCTTCAAATTCTTCCTTCCCTCTTCTTTCCTCCTGTCTCTTCCCTCTTCCTTTTTTATCCTCCTTTCTTTTGCCCTTCTTTTCTTCGTTCCTCTTCCATCTCCTATTTTTTCTCTCTTCTCTGTACCATTTTCTGGCTCTTTCTTTCTCTTCCCAAATATTAGCTCTTCCTCAAGATTCACAATGAAAACCATCACCAATGTCCTTCCCGGTATTATCATGTTAATTTAAAGTTACTTTAATTTGATTTTCTCTTTTTAAACATTCTTTATTAATTAATATATATTCACAAAACTTAATTTTATGTATACTGTATACATATATATTTCATGTTATAAATACATAGTAAATTAAGAAAACATTAAAATTATTTTACAATATGGTCTCTGATTTATAAAATTAGGAAAGGTTCAATGGAGATAAATTGATCTCTACCTGTATTTAATTTTAAGGGCTTTAAATGTTCCATTCTACCATTTTACCACTTGTTGAACTTTCTATTTCCTTCTTAATATAAATTATCTTAAAATGTATTTAGTAGTTTTAAATATTTTATTTTATTTAGACCTTGGGTAAGTTACCGAATTTCACCATGCCTCAGTTTACTTCTTTGTAAAAACAGGGATATAGTAGTAACCCCCAAAATGGTGAGATCCTACCTTCTGTACAACTAGAAAAGTGAAAAATTGTGTAATAAATAAATAAATTACAAAATGTAATAAATAGTTTGCATATTGTCGTCTTTATTTTTCACTTTATCTTCAGAAATACAGTGTATCAAGTGTTACGTATTACCCTATTGTATACAAGAAAATAGTTAAGATTTATGTAATATATACCTTCCTATTTAGTGGTTTTATTGATCAAATAAGCTGAGATGCATAAAGTGTATAGAATAACATCTCATACTCACTGAGCTTTCAATATTAACTAATTTAATGTTCTTAGTGAAAGCTCCTTATTTGGAGACATGCACATTCAGAAAAACTCCATAGATAAGATTTTAACGTCTGCAGTTGTACAAAATGTTTTTAATGCCTGAAATCCAGTTTTCAGACACTTAAATGCCACTAAAGGCAAACAAATTTGACCTGGAAATAATCTTGCATTCTGGTGGTTATCTCCATCTATGCATTCCACAAACTGAATTAAGAGAGAATACTATGGTAACTATATGTATCTGTACACTTGTTTGACACATAAAATAGTACATGTAATCTAATACAAAGTATAATAGAATTTATATTATCATAAGTATGTAATATTGCTAATATACAATATATAGTATTTTTAAAAAAATGTTTTAGTTGTTGATGGACCTTTATTTTATTTATTTATATGTGGTGCTGAGAATCAAACCCAGTGCCTCATGTATGCTAGGCAAGTGCTCTACCACCAAGCCACAACCCCATCCCTACAATGTATAGTATTTAATGATATATATACAATATAATTACAAATTTTTATATACACATATGTCTGTTATATATATGCATAGATAGACATATAGGTAGATTAGATATCATTTGGGGGTTAAAGGGAGTATTAGAGGCATCATCATGAATATTTTTCATTATATTCAAAGAAATGTACAAAATTCAGCTTTAAGATTGTTTTCTAACAAAATAGTATTATATATGTTGGACAAATAATATGAGGTTGGAATTAAACAGTTAATTATTCAAATATTTAAAAAATTATCCAAATGATATACTTTGCAAAACTAAATTAATGAGAGTCAAATTAGAGAAGTGGGAAGAAAGAAAAAAAAAAAACATCCTTTGGGTACAAAGCTCAGTTCTGCCCCTGGGCAAATAACTTTATAAAAAACAGGACTTTAGATTATATTAGCATTATTTTCACTCCTCTTCAATAATACTTTTTCAGAATATTTGGAATATTTTATATGACAACAAATTATTGGTTCAATAAATTTCAATTTACTGAATGAAATTTATGGCATCTACAGATTTTGCTTATTCAGTTTTCAATGCGATGTATTCTTTGACAAATGGTACTTCTGATCTAATTATTAGGAAAAATAAGGTAGCACTTATCAATATCAAAGTTATAGTCATTTTTGTAAATTGTGATTTAAAATGTATTATCTTGAAGTGGATATAAATATCAATTTTTATGATTACATACTTTTAGCTATTTTTTCTCATAGCACTTAAATCATTTTTAAAGAGTAAATGAGTTTATTGTTCCTATTACTATATTCTAACTCAGTGCAACTAAATCTTTTGTTTATGAATTTTTTCATTGAATATGCAAAGATGGATAGAGTTTGCTTAATTCCATTTTCATTTAAAAAATTATAGAATTTTCTTTCTGAATGCATTTATCAATTTATTAAAAGTAAGCTAGGAATTTCAGGAACCTATTTATCTAGCAAATATCCAGTGACCATTGTTGCTTTTGTACTGTATTTAGTATCTCTGGCATATAATTTCAGCTGCATGTAGAATTTTTAAAAATAGCATTGGGGATTTACTTTATCTCTTGAAAATTCTGCTTTTTGGCAAAATTAATTCACTGGCAACTTTAGAGTTGGATTCTATAGCCAATTGAAAAACTGGTATAGAAAAATAGAGATCATTTGTGTAGCACATCCGTTCTATGGTGTTTAGTGTACAATTCAGCATTATTTAGTGTATTTACAACATTCTGAAAACACTAGCTTTCTATAGTTTAAAACTTTTTATTATCAGATGAAAAATATCCCATACCCATTAAATAATTACTTTCCATTCTCTTCTTCTCTAATAACCTCCAGTCTCTTTCTGCTTCCATAGATTTGTGTTATCATATAAAAGGAATGATAAAGATATATAATCTTCTGTGATGGGCTTCTGTCCTTCAACATAATATTTTTAAGGTTCACCAAAGTTGTACCATGTATTCTACTTTGCTCCTCTTTTATAATTGATAAAGAATATTCTATTGTCTGTATTTATCATACTTTGCTTATCCATTTATTCATTGATGAGCATTTAAGTTATTTCCATCTTTAGTCTTTCATGGATAAAGCCGTTAATATACATTTTGTGAGCAAATTTCTGTGTGGAAACGTTTTTATATTGCTGAGTGTTCTGCTTAATTTTTTAAAAGTATGTAAAACTCTTCCTGTTTTCCAGAAGGTAGAAGTTTCCTGTATCTCCAAATCACAACCAAGATCCATTTTATCTTCTTCTTTAATGAAATTCATATATTTTAAATATGGAAGTATCTCATTGTCATTGTGATTCGTATTTCCTTAATAACAAATTACTGTTCTTTTCATGTGCTTGCTGGTTATTTGTATATCTTCTTTGGAGAAATATCTACTCAGTTCCTTTGCTAATATTTTAATTGAATTGATCTTTTTAGCTAAAATATAAGAGTTCTGTATACATGTTAGATAAAACTTTATCCAAAATATAATTTGCAAGTATTGTGTCCATTTCCATGTTCTTGATTTTATCATTTGATTATTGAAAGATTGTAGTTGTTTTTAGGAACAATTTGTTTCTTTTTTATCTCTTTGGTATCACGCTTTTGGTGTTAAATCTGAGAATACCTTGCCAAATCCAATATCACAAAGATTTATCCCTGATTTCTTCTAATTGATTTACAGCTTTAGATTTGAGATCTAAATAATTAATGAATTTCAAGTTAATTTTTATCTATTGAATGCTATATTTTGAATATTTTTATCCCTATCCCAAATTTCTATGATGGAATCATCACCCCGAGAGTGATGGAATTAGATTATGATTTCTGGCTTTTGGGAGGTAATTAAGACATGAAGGATGAGACTTCATGAATGGGATTAGAAAAAGCCTTCAGAAAGATTTCTCACTTTTTCAGTCATGGGAGGTTAGAGGGAGAAGATACATCTATGGAGAAGTAGGCCCTCAGTAGATATTGAATCTGCTGGTATCTTGATATTATAGGCCTCAGCTTCAAGACTTATGAAAATATATTGGTATATTTTTTAAACCAATCAATCACTGATTTTTTGCTATAACAACCCAAACAGACTAAGACAACAGGTGAGATAGGGTGCAAATGGATTACTCTGTATCTGGAAATTCAGTGGTTCTAACACCATTTCTTGAAATTCTGTCTGCATGTATGATCCTGGTAATGTTGTTGAAATCAGTTAGCTGAAGATGTTTGGTTTGATTTCTCATCCTTATTCTACTAATCTGTATGCCAATTTTTATGTGAGAACCACACTGTTTTTATTACCATAGCAGTATGGTAATTTTTTAATACTTTTGTTTTATTTTTATTTATTTTTATGTAGTGCTGAGGATCGAACCCAGTACCTTACATGTGCCAGGCAAGTGCTCTACCACTGAGCCACAATCCCAGCCCCATGTATGGTAATTTTTTTGAAATAAGAAAGCGTGAATTCTTCTACTTTGTTCTTTCTCAAGATTATTTTAGCTACTTGGAAACTGTCACATATTCATATTAACTTAAAGATACACTTCTCCATTTCCACCAAAAATATTGTCATTGGAATTTTGATAGGGGTCACATTGAAGCTACAAATTGCTTTGGGGAGTATTGAAATCTATATTGGGGTTCTGAATTGAAACAGAACTCAACTCATAGAATATATAGGTATCGATACACAGATATAGATATATAGATAGGATAGATTTATTATGGGAATTGTTCAGGTGATTATGGAGGTTGAGAAGTTCCATAATATGCCCTCTGCAAACTGAAAAACCATCAATTTGGTGGTACAATTCAATCTTAGTATGAGGTCGTAAGAATCGAAGGATATGATTTAACTACTAGCCCACTTTTTTCTGCTTAAAATGTTCCCTTTAACATCTTTTTGTGGAATATTTTTATTAGTGGTGAATTCTGATATCTTTTGTTTTTATTGGAATATTTTAAAAATTGTTTTGATTGACCATTTTAGCAGACATAGAATTTTTGTCAGGAATGAATTTTTTTTCAGTACTTTAAATGTAGTCAGCTCTTTATATCCATGGTTCCACAATCCTGAATTCCATCAAGTGTATATCATAAAAATATTCAGAAAAAATAAATTAGTATTGAACATGTAGAGACATTTTGCTTTGCTATCATTCCATAAAAATATAGAAAGATGACTATTTACATAGCAAGTACAATGTAATAGAAATTATAAATAATCTAGAGATTTAAAGTATATAGGAGGATATATAGAAGTTAGATGAAAGTACTTTATCATTTTACATGTTGAAATTTATCATCCATAGATTTCTTCTGTTTCTGTTGAGAACCCCTCAATCAATTTCACACAGAAGCAGAGAGATACCTGTATATCCCTCTGGTGCTTTCTATTCTTCAGAAATCCTGTTTAGAAATCACCATTATTGTTACTGAGAATTTCTTATATGTGAAGACGTGATTCTGTCTTGCTGTTTTCATGATGCTTTGTGTGTTTGCATTTTAAGTGTGGATGTAGATATCCCTGGGTTTATCCTTCTGGGAATTTGTCAGGCTTCTTGGATATACAGATTTACATTATTCATCAAGTCTATGGAGTTTTCATCCATTATTTCTTCAGATATTCTTCCTGTCCTTTCTCTTTCTCATCTCATCCTGTAGTGAATATTTTGGCATACTTCATGGTGTCCCATATGTTCCTTGGGCTTCCTTTTTTTAAATTGCTTTTCTTTATTATTTATTTCCTCTCTGATTCCCAGACTGGCAAGTTCATATGTTTTATCTTCAAGTTCTCTGCTTTTGTCACGTGCCTGCTCAAGCCTGTTTTTGAACAACTTCTGTGCAAATTTTTTCTGAACTATTACAATCTTCATCTCTAGAACTTCCATTATATACATTTATTGACATTCCCTAATTACGTATTTACTGTTTGCTTATTTTCATTTATTTCTTTATCCATAGTTTACTTCAGAGCTTTGAGCATATTTAAGGCAGCTAATTGAAAGTCTTCGGTAAGTCCAGTGTCTAGGCTTCTTCTATATGGTTTCTAGTGATTTACTTTTATCTTATGACTTGCCATACTTTCATGTTTCCTCATATGATTGCATTTTGTTGTCATTGTTGCTGTTGTTGAGAGCTGGGACATTTTGAATATTCTAATGAAGTAACCCTAGATATCAGATTCCCCCTGTGTGGCTGGATTGATGTAGTTATCTGATGAAAGCCACAATTGTTTGTATAGTAACTTTTTTTTTGTTTTGTTTTGTTACTAAGGATTGAACTCAGGGGTACTCGACCACTGAGCCACATCCCCAGCCCTCTTTTTGTGTTTTATGTAGAGACAGGTTGCTCAGCACCTCGCCATTGCTGAGGCTGGCTTTGAACTCGCGATTCTCCTGTCTCAGCCTCCCAAAATGCTAGGATTACAGGCTTGAGCCACTGAGCCCGGCTTTGTATTGTAACTTTTTGAAACAAGTTTTGGAAAAACTTAATTTCCTCTTCAGTGTGGCCACTGAATTCTCTTTTCTTTTATGTCTTTGGTCAGACAATAAATTGATAGAGATTTCCTTAGATGTTTGACCAATAAATAAATGTAAAAAATTAAGAGTGTATTTATCTTCAAACTCTCCCATCACTGACCCCTTCAGCTCACATGGGTTGAATCATGGTCTGTTTCTGTACTTGCTCCTTAGAAATCCTTAGTAGCAATCAAAATGTAGAACCTGAATTTCTGGAGAAGATTTCTGTTTGCCTTCTATTACAGCAATTCATGCCAGGATTTTTCCTTACATTCCCCTAGGCCACCTTGGGGAATGGTAGACAAGGGAGGACTCAAAATTCAATAATATTTTTGAACATTTATTCATTAAACACTCTCCTAGATGCTGCAAGTACTCAAATAGATTTTAAAATTCCAAAGTAAACCGTCTAAATCATCATTTGGAGCTTCCACCAAGACCTACACCAAGGTAAGCGCCTCTCCACACATACCACATCTGTTTGAGGTGCATCTTTCTGGCTCCTTTTTATCTGGAGGATGATAGTGGACACCCATCAGCTATGTACATGCCACAGTGCAAGCCGCTACTCTTCAAGACTCAGGGGTAAGGTTTCCCAGCCTAGCCATTCCCAATCACCTGTTCTGTGCAGAGAAGTCATGTTGGGTCCTGCTGAAGGCATTTCCTACTTTTTCTGTCCAGGCCCGGAGAGCAATTGTCTTGAGTACACAGTGTCTCTAGTCCCAGTCTACCTCGGATACGTGGAGATGGGTAAAAAGGCTGGAGCAACTGAGGAATTCTGGTCTGGGCCACTTCTTGGGTGAATTCCAAAGTTTCCTTCTCTGGACCCCACCCTGAGCTCCCTAAGGGGTATATAGGGTGACCAGTCGATGAACTGCGCTGAGGGAAAAGGCCAATAACAACTCACCTCCATATGGGCCTATAGAGTAGTCTCCAAATCCCCTCTCCAGCACCCATTCCTCCAAGGTGCTTCCCTTCCCCCACTGACCAGACATTAGCCATTCAGACTATAGGGCTGAAAGACGAGGGATGATTAGTAGAAAACACCTAGGTTCCCTTTCTTTGCATAGTAAGCCTTCATAAGCCAATTTTTAAAATTTTTTAAAAAGCTGCAAGAGGGAGGCATTCTATTTTAACCAATCCCTCCCATAAATTCCTCTAGAAAAAGGGCATCAAAGATCAACAACCAGTAGATGTTCCTCTTACCCTCTGGAGATTCCTTTAATCTACAGGACAGCAAATAGGCACAAATAGACAAAGACATACACTATTTCTTTTTTCAGGAGTTTTTTATAATCAGAACTAATAGTGGCAAGGAGGAAAACAATAATGCCCTTAAGTCTGAGTCATCCCCAGGTGTCAAGCATACGGCAAACTGAGACCCTAGCACTTTGTCAAAGAAGGCCAGAAATAATGTTGACAAAGAAGGGTGATGAGGGATGGGTTTTCTGGACCATAATGAAGCTCAAGTTTAGGGAGAAGTCCCTAGGACTTTTCCATCACTTAGGTGGGAGCTTCTCTCTCAACAGCTGTAGATTGACCACCAGTCTACATACTGGGAAATGACAGATGATCAGGAAAAGTGCCTCATTTTCATGTGTTGTCAGGTGTAACTTCAATCTCTGCCATGAGAGGAGAAGGCCTTAAGGAATCACCTACTGAGGAAGAGAAATCAAGGGGACACCCCCCCAACTTAAAACTGATAAGAACAAATTCAGGGAGATTTTCCAAGAATCCAAATAATTGAGATGTTTTAGAAGTTATGCCAGGTGTTCGACCTCACTTAGAAAGATATTATGCTATTACTTAACCAAACTTTAATCTCCAATGAGAAGGAGGTATCACAAGCAGCATACGTAATTAATTACTTGGAGGCAGATTGTCTTTAAATGCAAGTGTATGTTTAATCACAACAATCATCATTGTAGGCCTATGGTTAGATGCCTTTTACAGCCCCCATCAATTGCAAGCAGGCATGACTAAGCAAGTCAATGACTACTGTTCCTTATGGCCAGCAACCCAGTGAGTCCCCGGCATGTACAGGCATGTCCAAGGCATATGCTCCTTACAGGAGGCCACCCTCAAGCAGCTAAACAATTTGGGGTGATATACATTCTTGCCCATTCCCCAGCAACAAAACTAGAAACAAACTCAATTAGACATCTAGAACACAAGTAATTCCCCCAAACAAACTGGGATCCAAATGATGAGCAAAATGTTCATAAAATTATTATAGAAGGTCCTCCGGGAAAGTCCTGCTATTTTCGTGGAAAGACTCAGGGAGACAATAAAAAACAGCACCCTAAATTCTGAATCCATAGAATGCTACCTACTTAGAAAAGATAAATTTGCCATTCAGTAGGCTCCAGACATTCAGAGGAAATTACAAAAATTAGCATATGACCCTGGTCAATCTTTAGGTGACGTCTTGCAGCTTACAACTTCCCCTTTTTTTTCATGATAGAGATCTGGGGAAAAAAGGCAAGAAAGAATGTAAAGACAGGAAAAGACTGATGCACTAGTCTTGGCCCCAGGAAGAATAGGCTTCCTGGGTGAAAAAAGGGCAAATTTCTCCACACAGACCCAACAACCCTAAGTTAATTTTAGTGGCTTCTTACCACAGGAGCCCCAGGTATGTTTCTCCTGCTTCTCTGTAGGGAGCCAGGAGGTCAATTTCCTTTTGGAGACAAGGGTAGTTTTTCTGTTCACATCTTTTACCCTAGACTTCTTGGAGAGATATCTATCTAAACAGTCTTTTACCAAAATGTTTACTCCTCCTCTGAGTTATGAGCAGGCTTTGGAAGCCTTTAAGACATTAAAAAGGGGGCCTTATTCTGAGCCCCTGCCTTCAGCTCACCTATGGAACAATATTTAACCTGTTTGTCACTGAGAAAGGAGAAATAACCCTAGGAATAGTCACACACACAAAAAAATGGATTTGCTTAACAGCCAATACCTTATCTCAGTAAAGAGCTTAACATAGTAGCTTTGTTCTCAAAAGTAATGGAAAATAAGTTATAATTTTCATCCAAAACCTGTCCGATTATCAACTAGAGAAAAAAATAGTTAAGATGCCTTAGGCATGAGAATGGTCAGTTTCCCCCAGATTCTCCCAGATCTCTGCCAGGACTTACATTGAAATGTAAATGGAAGAGGCATGCAGGCTCAATAGGAGACTGATCTAAGGCCCAAGGGAAAAAAAAAGAATAAAAAAGAAAGAAGAGTCTTATTTGGCTAGCCTTGAACTAAAACTGTATAATACTTTTAAAAATAGTTACTGGCCACATCAGTTTTCTTAGGACTCTTGCCTTTTCTTAAATTCTATATATTTTTTTGAGCTCATGATTTTAATTCTATGCATCCAGGTTAATATTTTACTGATCAGTTCTATTTTTATTCAATGATGAAGTTTTTAAACATCTAACATTATAATGGAAATTCACCCACAAAAGATAGAAGGCCTTTGCTATTGTGTTATGTGTTGCACGTCTATATGTGCATATCTCCATATATAATGTACATGATATCAAAATTGGCATAGATAATGAGGGCTCATAAATTAAAATCTAAAAGAATGAATCCAAGTACCTTTAATTTACATAATTTAAGAAGGTTCAATTTAGATTGGGTAAAAAAATAAAAGTAAAGATCTTTAGAATTAACTCACAAGTTTCTAGGTGGTCAAAGACCTAAAATGTTGATGTCTAGAAAATGTCTAATCCATTGTTTCTAGGACTTTTCTCCAACAAGAAAAAGATGACTAATACTGTTCAATACACCTCTCTGATATTTTGGTTTTTACAATAAAAATAAGTAAATTAGGTTTTACACGTATGGCATTAATCATAAATGTGTTCATCTGATTAATTTACAAAGTTAAAGTGCCTACTGTTAAATACAATGAATTCTATGAGGTAACATTACTTAAACATTATTGGTGTTTTCATAGATTGGCAAATGAAAAAAAGGATTTAAAATTGCTTTGTCATCACTACAAACAAGGTTACTAAGTTTAAAGTCCCAACAGGTATAATTTTATATACTTGAGCATTGTGTTTTCATGAAATGGTAAACAGATGTGGTTCTATATACAAGGTTTATAGAAGATTTCTATATATAAAGGCCTAAAAGTTTCTACTGTTTCAATTAGAGTACTGTAAATAACATAAAGACATAAAGTATTTCTTCTCATTAGAATGGAGTAATTTGTCTAAATTCAGAAATTTACGAAGATTGTTTCAGAATGTGGACAGAAGGGGTTAACAGATGGGAAAGAAAAATTAGAAGGTTCTAGATATAAAAACTGTGTTTAGTAGAAGGAAAAAACAGTGTTTCTGCGTAAGAAAGTCTTTATGTGGTAAAGTAAGTGAAGGTTTAAGTAAGTGATGAAGAATGTAAGTAAAGAGCAAATTTCAAATTTGCAAGTAATAAGTTGGTTTTATGTATAAAGTAATACAAGTAATAAGTTGGTTACATATATATATTTGTGGAACAATCAGTCAAAACAATTTAAGGTTTTTCCCTAAGGTCAAATGTTAATATACTGACATAAACCAAGGTTTAATCTATATGTTAAAATGGGAAGGATTTCTTAAAACATTAATTTACTAACATGGTGTCTGTTAAGTTTTACATTTAGAGCAATTAATCTCAAAGAAATTAAGATTGGACTGAGATTGTGGCTCAGTGGTAGAGCGCTCACCTAGCACATGTGGGGCAATTCTCAGTACCACATAAAAGTAAAATAAAGGTATTGTGTCCATCTACAACTAAAAAAAAATTTAAAAAAAAGAAATTAAGGTTTATACAACTGTGGTTAAACAACAACTGCTATTTTAGAATATTATACTACGTTAGAGTCTGTATTTTTCTTTAAGAGCTAAAGTTGGTTAATATAACAACATCAATGTAATTATGGTGCTATTCTTCCTATTTATATATTAAATGTGTTCATATCTTCCAGGTATATAAGTCTTTAAAGTAGAAGGTTTAAAAGAGCATTACATCAAGCTGGTGTTCTCCAAAGTAAAGTTGTATGAAAATTTTAGACTTATAAGTAAAACAAATTTTATTGATTATTTATTTATATCATTTAATGTTCTATAACTGAACCTGTTATCAATAAGATATATAAAGTCTTATGTTACTTTTTATACTGGGATAAAATTTAAATGTGTTTTTTAAGTAAATGAGGCCTAATCTACTTAAAGTTTAATATTGTGAGGTATAAAAAGATTTTGCTACTTTTCCACACAAAAGGAAAGTTAAAAGCCCTCTCAGCCTTTCTTTAATTCATATTTTAGATGTAATATTATATTGTGTTAGCTAACATTCATGTGGACTCAAGTAACAATATATGTAAGCTTTGTAAAATGATATTTAAAAAACAAAGATCAACTTCAAAACTAAAACACTTCACCTAAGATCTGTAAGGAGCACTGCCTTACCTGAGATAAGGCTCTGGCTCCCAGTTTACTACATGTTAGAATGGCTTCAAAGTAGGCCAGACTCCAGTTCATTTAAAGTTGTGTTCAAAAGGTTGATTTTGTTATAAAGATAAGTAGGATCTCAAACAGGGAATATAAAGTACAACTCAGCCCAAATTCAAGATAGTTATTACACAAACTAAATATGTTTTTACTCTTGTTAATTTCATTTTGTATTTTCCTTAAAACTCTATGACTATTGCCTGTTAATGTTTTGCAGAGGTACTGCTTCAGAAATACAACCCAGGTTAATTCAAGACAAATAAGCCATCACCTACAGGACAGATAGACATTGAAGTTAAAGCCCAGTACCCTTACTTTAAGACTGGTGAGACTGGCTTGCTGGGTGTTTAAGATCAAGACTTAAAAATTGAATTAAAAGGGCAAAGAAAAACCCCAATATTTGGCTCTTAACCTCTGAGTCAGCCTGAATCAGGGACCAAGGGAACTTCCCTAAAGAGCTTTACAACTCTGGGCCACATAACTGCCCGATCAGGGAGGTTAATGAGACCACTGAAGAATGGAAAGCCAATCAGTGCCCATGCTATGAAGAGGAGAATCATTGGAGAAGGGAGACATTCCTCATGCTTCCAAGGGAAGCCACATGATCAGCAAGATCTCAACCCATCCTAGTGCAAATGGCACTAGAAGAGCTAAGAAGCTGCTCTCAAGTTCCTCAAGAGTGACTCCCATGGGAACTCAGATGACTCTTAACAATAGATAGGAAAAAAAATCAGTTTGACCTGCTTCATTTTAAACACATAGCAAAATAGTTAAACCAAAACACAGCTGTTCCTGGGCATTTAAAAAGGTAGTGTAATGTAACACACTTATATTAGCCCGCCTAAAATAAATAAGACTGGAGGCTACAAAGGAGAGGTCCTTAGACACAAATGTGTGATAACTATCAAGAGAAACTGCCAGAGTCAAAAGTTTTTAGTCAGTTTATGGCCTACAGATTTTCCTAACCTACACAGGTAGGCTTAATGCTTGCTAGTATAATTATCTAGTCCTAAGTAACAAAAATAAAGGGATTTCTACTAAACAGAGGTCATGCCAATAAAAAGATATTTTACAAAATTATATATGAACCAGCTTTACTACATACTAAAAGGATAGACATGTGTGATATTAAAAATTACATACTATGTTTACAGGCCTTGTCCTCTCCAGCCTTGTTATGGGGACAAATTTTCAGCCCTTATGCTTCCTAATGAGGGATTATTTATTGACTTTATTATCTTCATGATATTCATTGACATGTTCCAGATGCTGCAACATTTATATTAATTCCACTACTCATATCATTTTGTTTCTCTATCATAGAATCACCCAACCCAGATGACTTTACAACTTGTTTTCCTCCAACCAGAATTGATCCTACCTAACTTCTAAATGGGAATTCCAAGCTGCTTCCCCCTCCTCACGTCACCCCCTCTCAGCTCAAAGAAGCCAGATAGGTCATTGGCCAATTTCCTTACAGCAGAAGGAGTTCCTAAAACTAGAGGGGGGATGAAGCCAGAATTAGACAAGCAGTCAGTGTAGATAGGTATATTGAGTCAGGTCTGATCAAGGAGGCCAATTTGGAGAAGAATTGAAATGCTAATGCCTCCAGATCCTTTCCTCCACCCTTGTCTTCCCTGTTCCAACCATCTGCTAAGGTAACCTGTCTCAAGGAGTTGTTAATTATACCTAGGCCCTTTCCCCCTTCCCTGTGCTTATTCACCTTTTGGCCATCCCACCAAACATCCTGGGTCAAGTCACTTACACAGGAAGGAGAGAGATAAGGGGAAGATAGCAGGAGAACAAAGGAAGCCTAGGACATATAAAAAGGCAAAATGTGTACTTCTTGGGATATTAGGATACCAGCTATAGCTCTCTTCTTCTTCCTGGGAGAAGTCTATGTTACCCCTTTTTAAATAAATCCTGCTTAAAATGCTTGCCTTGGTGTGCTTCTCTAATGTTCAAACTTCAACATGTGGAGGAGAACTCGTACTTGCTTCAGACACTATTTGTCAGTTCAATAGTATCTCAGTGGAGAGACCACACGCAGAGCTTTATAATCTATCTTCTTTGATGTTCAGGTATCACATGATGTTGATATTGAATTACAGCATATTACAGATAATTTGAGAAACACTTTTTCCAAAGCATTACTTTGTTTATTGTTTTAATTTTAGTTGAAATCAGTAATCTTATAGATTGGAAAGGAAACTTTCAGAGGAAATGCTATCCTAGCTGCATAAAACAGGATTGACAAGAGGACCAGAAGAAAATGGTTATTTCCCTCCAGATATGTTGAGGCAATCCACTTAGTAGGGTAACATGCTTTTATTTAAGTCAAGATTGCTGGATCATGGAGAGAGAATCTGGGACAGGAAAGACTTGAAGGTATCAGTATCTATTTCTTAATTTACTCCACCAAAGATATTAGTCATAAGACACTTGAGATTTCAAAATGTCTGGGTGGCATTTAAAGTAAGATTTAGCAATCTGTGCAGCCAGGGATTTGTATTTCTTTTGTCATTAATAATGTAAAACTTAAAAGAAAATTCCTAATAGTATAAGAGAACTGAGTAATGCAGAATTCCTCTTACATCATTGTTAGACACGCATTCATCTTCCCTGACAAGAAATCTATAATTAATGTCTTCACTTCTGTAATAGAATTCTCATATGTTTCTGTCAACTAAGTTATCAAAGCCCTGTAAATTTTCTTTTGTAATCTTCACTTGATTTGGGATACTGTGATTTTGCTATTTGCTATTGTGAGAAGAATATAACTCAAATATTTTGTAAATATTTAATATTTTGACATATTCTCAAAGAGGAACTAGATTTTTAGGAAAAAAACTCTATTGGTCTATGTTGTTATCATTTCCCAATACTCATATATGCATATATATACATGGATATTCTAGATTATCTGTGTACATATACATGCACTCTGAATCATTTTATGACTAATGTCAACATTTACAATACCAAGTGCCAAAGTGAAAGGGAGACTTTGAGTAGGGCTGGGTTATAGTGATGTGAATGAAGAAAGTGGTGAGAATCTTACCTTAGGGACAAAGTTTGAGGGGGAACCTTTAAAACTAAATAAACAAAATAAATAATATTTAATATAAAATTTAAAAAATAAATATTAATCCCAAATAAATCATGATAAAAATAATGTTGACATTTTCTATCTAGCCAGGATCAAAAACTAACTCAATGAAAAATATTTTTACCTGAAGCAAGGGGAACATTTAGTGCTATTGCATTAAAATATTATTTATCTCAGTTACTAAGCTGAGGAGTATTTTGTTTCTTCCTCAGATCTGGTACTTGAGACAAACACCTCACTCTCTTTACATTATCCCTTGCTTAATCTGAATGTATATTCTCCTGACAGACCATAGCTGTCTAGGCCAGAAAGTAGCAAAACCAATCTATTGTTTGCACAGAAAGAATTTTGTATTCAAAACTTTGTCCTCCCGAGAAACTCAAGTCATTGAATGTTGCCATTTAGTTTCAGGAGAATCTTATTTTATTGTCAGTAGAAAGTTTAATCTAAAAAAAAACCAACTAGGCTAGGCACCTAGCAGCAATCAACTTTCTCAGAGTTTGACTTTATCCAAAAGGACAAGTAAAATGGTGTGCCATGTGAAGCCAAGTTTAACTGCTGGCAAAAATAAAATAAAATATAAAATAAAATAAAATAAAAAAAATAAAAAAAATAAAATAAAATAAAATAAAATAAAATAAAATAAAATAATAAAATAAAATAAAATAAAATAAAATAAAATAAAATAAAATAAAATAAAATAAAATGTCAGTAAAGGAAGACTGGGGGCAGAGGATCCAATAAGTGAGAAAAACACTACAATCTGAAGAGCTTCTCCTGTCATATCCTGCTGTTTTCTCTCTCTCTCTCTCTCTCTCTCTCTCTCTCTCCCTTGCTCCTTTCCTGAGAGGCCACATATCTAAGTATTTTAAAGAATGTGGTAAAACACTCCTGTTAATCACTAAATTGCAAGTAAAATTTGAGAGACCTGATAGAGACATTTATTAGAAAAACACTTAATATTCTACCATCCATCCATCCATGTATCCATACATCCATTCTACAAACATAAATTATAACATTATGAGCCATAATCTATTGCAATATGTGGGAAGAAGCTAAAATATAAAATATTAAACCACCAGGACTACAGATGAATCATGTCTTACTGAAAATTGTAGAGAAGTGTAGACCTCATCTAAGTTACTTTGTGAAACAATATTTTGATTTATTACTTTACGGCTTAGGACTGAAATAACTGTACACAGATACTGGACTCTAGTTACTAATTTTATTTTTCAAAGAACTATAAGCAATCAATTCTAAAACTATTTTATGTACATACCAGAGTTCTTTAAACTACCAAATATATAGTAGATAATGAGGACCAGGTTTTTTGCTTGGAATAAACCCTATGGTAATTGATTAATATTCAACATATCATATGAACTCAGGATTTGAGTAAGTATAGAAACAAATCTATCTCTATATATCTCTATATTTATCTTTCACCTACTTATCTCTCATACAGAAGCAAATACATATATTTGCCATGTTCTACATATTCCAAAGGCCTATAAACAAGGACATTTAGTTAGTAATGTTTCTAAATAACAGATCTTAGTTATAAATGTCATTCTCCAATAAAAGGAGCAAGGTCTTACTGAAGAAAAAGTGACTCTATGGTTGAGCAATAGGAATGCACACCCTACAGCATGGTGTGATGCTCGAAAGTAATGAAATCTCAAAAATGTGTGGGAATGTTCATGTTAAAAGATCACAGTAGCCATCCTGAAAAAGTTCCTAGTGACAAAAGCTAAGACACTTTTAAGAATACAATAGTGATAGTGTTAGATTAAATGTCATGGATTCAAGTAAATGTTCATTTTAAATGAATGATATAACTTGATAATTGAGTAAGTTTATACAAAAGGCATATCTCTACTTTATAGAGTAATTATCATTAAAGGAGAAGGAATTGAGATAAGTAAAAAATCATCATTAGAATATCATAGGAAATAAAAAAATGAAATTCTTCACATCAATAGACAAAGATAAAAATCACATGATCATCTATCTCAATAAATGCAGGAAAAGCATTCGACAAAATACAGCACCTCTTCGTGTTCAAAACACTAGAAAAACTGGGGATAATAGGAACATATCTCAACACTATAAAATCTACTTATGCTAAGCCCAACAACAACAACATCATTCTAAATGGAGAAAAATTGAAAACACAATACAAAACCTACTGATAATAAAGTGTAAGTGGATCTAAAATGTTAGAGACAATTTACAAAACAAAGACAAGTACTCTTCAAAAGATGTGAAGATCTTGAAAAAAAAAAAGGAAAGACTAAAGATTAAGAATATATGGCATCTTGGGTAGAGGTTGTGGCTCAGTGGTAGAGCGCTTGCCTCATGTGTGATGCACTGGGTTCGATTCTCAGCACCACATATAAATAAATGAATAAAATCTAGGTTCATCAACAACTAAAAAAAAAGAATATATAATATCTTAAACGCACTTATAAGTCCTGGATTAATTCAAATAATGATTTATAGTACTAAAGTATTGTATAGGGTCTTTCCCCCCTTTATTTATTTGGCAATACAGCCACCTCACTGTTCATAGAAGCACAATTCTAAATAGCTAAGTTATGGAATCAACCCAGGTGCCTGTCAATAGATGAATGGATTAAGAAATTGTGGCATATATATACACAATGGAGTTCCACTCAGCCATAAAGAATTACTAAATCATGGTATTTGCCAGTAAACAGATAGAAATGGAGAATATCATGCTAAGTGAAATTAGCCAAATTCAGAAACTCAAAGGTCTATGCAAAAGCTAGAGTAAACTAAAGGAAAGGGAGAGGGAAGGATGGGATATCACGTAGATAAAGGAAAGATGAGTAATGTAGAAGGAGATCAAGAGACAGAGTAGAGGGATGGGAAAAGGTGGGCAATTAATAATGAATTCTTAAAAGATCATGTCATGTGCATATATAAATATATCACAGGGAATTTCACCTTTATGTATAAGTAAAAAGAACTAATCTAATATAAATGAACATATGAGTGAAAGCAAGTCTAATAGGGACGAAGAGGAAGGAGAATGGGAGAGAAGAGCGGGTGGATCATGAACTGAAATTGAATTCCAGGTATGCATGAGTTTGTTGGGATGAGTGCAACTACGATGCTTAACTATAAAGCTCTAATTAAAAAAAGATGACAAACACAATTCTTCTATATGATAAGTATTATATTAATCTAAAGAAATAAAGTAGAAATTAAATCATATTAATTTTAAAATTAATAAATTGAGCTTCAGGGAGATTAAGTGATTTGCTCAACATTTTATAGCCAGTAAATTCTGTACATATGACTGAAAGTTAGGCCTGTACTTCAACTTGATAATTGTTTTTACAGGCAAGTCTTTAGCTTTCCAAAGAAAAAAAGGCAGTGGATTGTGGTAGTCAATGCATTTTAATCCTTTTCCTCTATTCATGAGGAAGTTCACTTTACCATCTATTAGCAACTATTTCCTTAGGCAAGAAATCTATTGAATGCACAGAGAAGAAATTAATGTCAACAATACAGACCATCAAGCTGATCTCCACTACTTACCAACTTTCTTTCCCCAACATACACACACACACACACACCCCCTCAGGCAGAACTACAAAGCTTCAAAGCTTTCTCTTTAAAACAAATTGAATATTTTCTTAGTAACTTAAATTAGTAGCTTTTTCTGTAGAAGTGATAGAGCCCTTGCTTTATTTCTTTCTTTATCTATCCTCCATCTATCATCTATGTTTTGTTTCAGAGAAACAAAGAATCAAATTGCCTCTGAAAGCATGTTAATTACAATAAAATTGTGGTGTTACATACTCCTGTTATCTTTCAAATTGTTCTTTCATCAGAAATAGATCTAGCTTTATACAAGATACTGTACACAAAGTCAACACATCAGCAGTGAATTAGCTACTCTCATATTGGTGCAGCAACAATTTAACAAAATTAGTGACTAACGTATTTTTCTGCAGTTAGCATTTGTTGCTTAGAATAAAGCACTTTCTTGTTATGCTATATAAAATACCTTAAATCTTGATCTCCTTTATTTCCTAAGACCACTTAAACCTGAATCTTACTATACCACAGATTTATTGTATACACACTTCTATGAACTTAGGGGAAAAATAAAATTGTTCTAATTCAAATTGTTCCAAATGGAAACAATAGTTCCATTATCAAAAGATGCACAAGAAAATTTTTCTACTTATTTCTGGATATTATGCATGTTCTAATTTTTTAAATAACACCTACATATTGCAGTAAAATTTATAAAGTTTATTTTAAACATAATACTTCCCCCAAAATGATCATCCACAATTCAAATTTATTTGGCTGGGCTAAATAATAAAGGAACATGTAGATATGTGTGTATTGAGATAGGTCAAGTAAACAGAAAGTGTTATTTTATGCTTCAAAATATCAAAATTTATTAAAAGCTTGGGAAAGGTACAATTTTCCAATTGATTGGATACATTTCATACTTACATAAATCTGTTAAATTTATTACTTGCCTCACAGGAAAATATTTTTTCTGCTTTTTAAATCATATGTCATAGAAAATATACTAATTTTTTATGTAATTGTTTTAGAAAACTTTTTTTATTATTGAGTAGATTACTGTTACCAGTATTCTACTAATTCAAGATTTTCCCAAGAGGGCATTAATTAATAAATATCTATATAAGCAAAAGTTCTGAACAAATACGTCATGTTCCAGAATAAGTACAATGTAGTGTTTGCCTCCAAAGATGTTTCAGGTTAAATTCCAGTTTGAAAAACAAGAGTATTTGCAAATATGTATCATTTTCCTTCAAACAGTACTGTATTATTTAATTTATAGACACTCATTTTTGGAAAACTGAATGACAAATATTAACTGTTCAGATGTTCCAATTAATATAGACATGCAGGATTATTTCATATGATCATGCAATGGTCATGTAGCTAGGACCAAATACTTCAGATAAGGGGTTCTGTGTGGATTGAAATCCACTAGGTCTTTTGGTGTTAAGCTTGGCGAGTTAGCTTATGGGACTGAATCTTTACAAAATCAGTGCAGTGCTGTAATTCATACACGGAGGTATATATAAAGTGATTTCTAAATAACATGATTTTGTATTTTCTTTTTTTTTGGTCTGGGGATTGAACTGGGGATTGAACTCAGGGGCACTCAACAACTGAGTTACATCCCCAGCCCAATTTTATATTTTATTTAGAGACAGGGTCTCACTGAGTTGTTTAGTGCCTCACTTTTGCTGAGGCTAGCTTTGAACTTGTGATCCTCCTGCCTCAGCCTCCCAAGCCACTGGGATTACAGGTGTGCACCACGATTTTGTATTTTATTTATTTTGATTTGTTTTTGCAAAATCTGTTCTTCTTCCAGTCTTTACCATTTTTGTGAGGCCATGTTATATCTAGTTATTCCAATCAAACCTGTAATCAGGTCTGCACATAAGACTTAGTGGCAGACTGTTTGCTTAGCACACACAAGGTCCTCAGCACCACCACAAAACAAAACAAAACAAAACAAAGAAATAAAGCAAAACCTGGAATCACGTTTAGACTCTACACTCTACATTTCATCCAATCAATCAACAAATATTATTGCTTCCATACTTTTAAAATCTTGAATGTGACCTGTCTATCCACTGCATTGCAGCTTCCCTAGTTCACCCAGACCATACACTACAGAGATGCTGGCCTGGCAGGTTGAGTATGTAAACCCAGTCAAGCCCCAAACACTCATACTTACTAATGGTCTCATAAAACATTGAGACTGAAGTTCAAAAATCCTTCTTTATCCCATTAGACCTTGCACTGTCACTTCTGTACTCGTCTCTTCCCATCCCCGATCCTATCCTTGGCAACTCCCTTCTGCCCACATGGACATTCCTGCTACTTTTGGGGCTTGTATTGTACTTCACTTGCCTTCCTGAAATATATTATTTGCTCTCCTTAGTCAGGTTGCTATTTATATGTCAACTTTCCACAGAGATCATTCCAATTTGTCCCAGCTAAAATAGCACTCTCAGTACCCTCCATCTAGCTTGCTTTATTTGTCTATATCACTTGACGATATAGCAAGTATTTGTTCATTTATCTCCAGTCTCCTCTTCTATGATGTAAGCTCCTAGAGGACAATGACTTAGTTCTATGTGTGGTTGATGGTCCAGAGTAGAATAGACACCTCATAGGCTCAATATTTTGTTTCTTGAATCAATGATTAAACAAAATTGTTTCAGAACGTTTAAGAAACAGCTGGGAACAAAACCTGTGAGTTCATTCATGTTTTCCAGACATTCTTCATTGTTTTCTAGTATTGATTGTCACAGAAGCCATGCTGACAATTGTGGACAGGACCATTCTTTTGGTTACTTTGTAACAGATGTTATGGCTACTGTCCCAGGCATGATGTTGTACATCTAAACTGAAACGTTCTTCCTCTCCTCTCTCTCTCTCTCTCTCTCTCTCTCTCTGTACCAGGGATTGAACCTGGAGCACTTAACTACTGAGCTAGTTCTCCTTCTCCTTCTCCTCCTCCTCCTCCTTCTTCTTTTGTTAGAGACAGGGTCTCTCTGAGCTAAGTTGCTGAGGAGGCTGACTTTGAACTTGCCATCTTAGTGCTTTGACCTCCTGAGCTTCTGGGATTATAGGGGTGCACCACTGCACTCAACTCTTCTTTACTTTTTAAAAGTAAATCCTATTTCTTCAGAACCATGTACGACATCAGTTTTATTATCTGTTAGCCCTTGTTAGATCTATAACACAGGTCACTAATTGCCAGTTGCTGCTATCCTGGTCTTTTCTGTGCTATGTTTTCTGATGTAAGGAAGTGTGTCATTTGGTCCATACTGTCTCCAAACCATATAGCTTAAGGTCAAGCACATTGGCAGCAATTAATAAATATGTATCAATTGCTCAATATTTGAAGGTAACTTTTTCAACTTAGGTGGTTCTAAGAATTTATATATACAAGTATATATGTGTGTGATTTTTTAAAAAAGTATGGAACCAAAATCGTTAAGCATGGGTCTTTTCTTGTTCATTTTACATAAAATATATTTAGCTATTAGACACTTCAGTATATCATTATTAGTAGTATTAGAAGCACTAGCACTAATAATAACACTTTGCCTTTCTTCCATTATTTTCCACAAGTCTTATCTTTCTACATTTACTTTTATATTACAATTCATCCCAGGATTGAAATAACATGTACTTCTCCTAAAGCACATAGCCACAATGAGAAAGCTAGATACCTAAATAAAATTGAGATTCTTCCAGTAGAAACCAGATTTAAGATTGAAAGTCAACGCAAAAAATGAAAGCTTTGTGAAAACAGACAGTTGACTTTGTTTTAGCTGCTGATGTATCCCACCATCTAGAAAAATAGTGTTTCACATAATAGGTACTCAAGTGTGATTGTTGATGATGTGGTTGCTTTACCATGTGGTGCTCTTTGGATTACCTTACAAACATGAGGTATATGGCAGTCTGAGGGATACAATTCCTGCTCACATTCTAATGTTGGTTGCTTTTTTATTTTTCCTTAATCCAGTTCTCCCCTAACATACATAGCTAGACTGTTTGAAAAGAACATATAAAGTTGCCTAATATATGTTTCTTTCTGTCTCTCTGTATTCCAAGCTACTGTGCTTTAGTTGTGGTGGGGACAGGGTAGGACAATGGATGGAAATCAAGATACTTTCTGTTTAGTGTTTCTCTAGGAGTATAGGCACACAATAACTGAAAAAAATGTGCATAGTAGAGCTAGTAGAGATATACATGTATGAGAGAAAATACTTGGTGCATTCCAAACCTTCGTCTTCAATATAAATTGTCCCAAAAAGCAGGGAGCTCAGAGATTGTAGTGTAAGGAGGGAAGGTAATTTGGATAAAGCAGAAGAAAAAAGATTGAGAGTCATGGTATAAGAGCAATTTACTACATTATAGAAGAAAAGAAGTATATAAATAGCCCTGGCTTGGGGAAAGTATTTCAAAAAGTAAAGTGAAATAGAAGTAAGTTTATATGAAGGAACAGATTTTATGGTTGGTATGGATGATGGGGAATAGCATGATGTTAAAGAAAAAATATTATGAAACTCATTAAAATAGTAAAAAAGACTTTAAAAGACTTTATTCAAGACCAGAGGTCAATTAGGCCTCTGTCTTGGTCTGGTCTTTGTTTTACCCAGCCCAGTCAGCAAAGAATCTTTGTAAGTTATCCCTTTTCCTTACCCTTGATATCAACTCACTCTAGATATCTGATCAAGTTCTTCATTGTCCACCTTTGATATCTGAATCTTCAAGTAGAGTTGTCTTTTATTGCAGAAGGGAGAGACAGCCGGTTCCATTGGAAATACTGAAAATACGAAGGGAGATATATAACCAAAGAGCAAAGTGGGATTTAGTAGTTGGAAAATTGATGTTTAGGGTAGGATGATTTTTGATAAATTAGACTAAAAGAATTCTTGCTAAAAGTGAATGTAAAACTTAGATATCAAAAGTAGAAGATAAGAACTTGATCAGGTATCAAGGATAGAGGATGAGGAAGACTTATCAGGATTCTTTGCTAAGACATGGTTGACCAGGCCAATGAGAGGACTAAGTTGATGCCTATTGGAGACCCGAAGGAGCCTAAGATTTGTTATTTGTGAATATCTACTATAGGAATAGCTTAAGATAACACAAGATGAATACTAAAACTCCATTTTAAATTTCTGAAAAAATGTTTAAGTGTATGTATATCAGGCACAACTGAGAATCTTGTCAGGAGTAAACGAAGAGTTCCTGTGAACTGGTGGTCCTAAGTGATACTCTATGAAGCAAGAAGACTTCAAAGTGTGTGGTTGACTGTGAGGTTGATGGCCACTGGAGGGTCCTCAGACATGTCACAATTGTTATAGCACTTAATGAATGAGATGTCATAAAATAAAAATGCACCATGAAGTGTCAGAGTACAAGACTCAGTCTAGCAATAGTATAGTGGGCACCCACTCCTCCACAGAATATCTAAATTAATCTTCTCCAGAAACTCTCACCATAACTGTCCTGAGACTATTAGCAAGAATTTTTGCAACAGAGTTTTCAGGTGGGAGGTGTGTTGCGAAAGCAGCATGCAATAAAAAAAGACTAACCCAAGGCCTCCCCAGAGGCATTTGAATTTTTGTATTCAGGCCTGAGTTCAATGCCCAAGATAGTGAAAAAAACTGCTTTTGTGTGGACTTCAAAAGATTGTGAACCTCTGAGCCCCTCCCCTTACACACTGGGTATAAAGTTCTGAAACTTTCTGAACTCGAGGTTCAGAGGGATTGATGGACTGTGGCCAAAGCTCCCCTTGTGAACCTGGCTGCAGCCAATAAACCTGCTTCCTGCTAATTCCTCTGTATCCAGCCTCCTCTGTCCCACAACAGCTTTCCAATTCCAGGATGACACATAAGCACCATTCCGGCTGCAGACTTAGAAAACCCCAAAGAAGCCAGGAGAAACTGAGAATAAATAAAATGGACTTGAATTGAGTTGATATCTGAATTGACCACACTTAAAGTTGGAATTGCTTGTGTGAATTTGAAGTTTTAAATGTTTTTCTCATGGTTAGAAGTGAAGGTTCATATATTTATTTGCATTAATTTAGAAGAACATAGTTATGCTGTGATTGTAAAATTTACGAATAGTAGACACATGTGAATCAGAGAAAAAAATGTTGCTGGAAATAAGAATTTGGGATTTTATTTTTGCCATATTTAAACAAAGCATTCGAAATCTTACACTATAATATGGAGCAAGTTTTACTCAGATGTTTCTTTAGCTAATCTATGCCCTAAATAATATTCAGAAATCAAATTTATTTATGTTTAAAGCAGATATCTTTCAGTAATTGTCCTTTATCTACTACCTTTAACTCAATATATGAAACAAGTCTTTGGCTACTTTTTAAAATTAGTGGCAGATTTTATTTCTATAAATGAAGTGTAACAAATCTCCATTATTTAAATTATCAATATTTTTAGTACTTATTAAAAATATTTATGTTAGTGGTACTTCATTAAATCATGGAATATATACATTAAAATTTTTATTCCTGAGAGTGTACTATGTATTTCTTCCTCTGGCAATATTGCCACCCAATTCCTTAACAAAGATGATCTATACAAATCTAAGGGTAGTGCAAATCATCTTATGGGATAAATTTTCTCTGAGAGTCTGTTTTTGTTAAGGATTTGCCTGTAAAAATGCTTGTTGCCAGCACTTAACTTCAGTTACTAAGGAAAACTCTTTTATTTTAATAATTTGTAAGCACTGTACTTAACAGCTAGATGTCTCTTGGGAATGGGAAAGAGCTTATGTCTTTTGGGAGTAGAAAGTGTCTCCTTTATGCTTGAAAAATTAATTTATTCTGACTGTGTCTTTGGGGACACTACACAATTATGATCTTAACCATCTCTCTTCTGTAGAAGAGCAAGCTGGTTAAACTAGAAGCAGCTTTGCATTTATGGTTGCAAAAGGTATACTACTTCTTTTCTATTTATTCTTGAATGTCCCTCTTTCACATGAGAAAGAAAAATACAGAGAAGACAATCACAGTGTCTGTACAGAAGACAGGCTTTCAAAATCTTTCTCAAAATTAAAAAAAAAAAAAGCAAAATACTGACAGACAATATAAAAAATGCTTCAGTTCTAAATCAAAAAGGTAGAAGTCAGACTGCACTCAAATAATCAACTTTCTTCTGCTAACTTTACTTATGATATGAAGCTGTAAATAGAACTCTGCTATTGGCCTGTGTCTATGAATCTGTATTGAAGGGATCATGCTAAGCCAGCAGCTCCTTCTAAACAATAAAGTATTTATTTGTGGCATTTAAATCATGATACTTTGACTATTTCCACTATTTTCCACGCAGTTTCTAGCCCTGTCACTTCTTAAGTCTTCTGAAGTCTGCCACTGTCTGGAATGTATGTTTCAGATCAATAAAATCAGCTTGGATTTCTCCAGGCCCTCTTGTTGGCATGATAGGAACTAGATGGCAACCCTACATTTTAGACATCGACTGTATACACTAGAATCCTTTTGTTTCCTATCTGTTTCCTTTTATTAAACTGCCAGTCTTTGAGGCCCTAGTGCACCATGTTAAGTCCCTAAAAATCCTACAGCCATTCTTTATTAAACAACATGATATATTTGATACATGTTTTGTGTTTGTGTCTGGACACATGATATTTGTAAGGGCTGTAGCCAAATTGTTCTTGGCTGGCAGAGTAAATGTGACTCAGGTATGAAAAATAAAGGTAACTTAGAGCCCTGGGAGCATTGATGAGCCTGCAGATTGACATGTGATCTAAATCAGCAATGAAAAGCAAAGATAAAGGAGGAGAAAAAAACAGAAACAGGAGGAGGAAGGTGGAAGGGAGTGTGCAGTAGTGTGGAAAGAATAAATATTTATTTGAAATTGTCATCATTGTTGGTAAGGAAAGAGAACTTGTATAAAATAGTAAAAAATGAGGTCAACTGAGAGAAGTCGAACAAGAGAGAAAGGAGGAGGAGCAGGTAAACATGTATGGTGAGAGGGAGAAAGATCAAGTAACCAAGTTGCTCATTGTTTGAATTTTTGCAGCTAAGAAATACCAGAAATCATCTCCACCTCCAGACTTCCTGATTGTGAAAAATTCCTCATTTTCCTACATTTTAGGAAAGGTGCTTATATTTGTTAAAATTAGCATTTTCATCATTTGCAAGTGAAATATGTAAGATTTGTAATATTTTATTGTGAAAAAGAGCAATAAAAATATCTGGGTATTATTCCTGCCTCTTATAGTTATTATTTATGTGCTCATTGGCAAGTCACTAATTCATAATGAATATGTTTCCTTATCTCATGTGAGAAAGACACCTTATGTTATGCTTCATAGCATGTGTTGTGAATTCAAATGAAATTTAATTGGTTGAAATGTGCTAATTACCTCTGTGAGATTCAAAGCCCATGTTCTTTCCACTTTGCTACAGAGTGTGTGGGGACACTTATCTGTGTATAGGCAGGTACTAATAAAGCCATCTAGTGTCACATCCATAATCTTTGTATACAAAATCCTTTCTGCCTTAGACTCTCTTTCTGCTATCCAATATTCAAAGGTACCATCATGTAAATAATCTTTGCCCAAAGAAAATCATTAACCAGGAATCATTAACCTACAAACTACATTAACCTAAAATCCAACATTCTTGGAAATTCCTCAGTTTTCAAAGAAGAAAGTTATAGGAAAAGCTGGATTCATTAGTTCTAATCCTTTGGGAGTATTTATTGGCATTCACAATGCATTTATGTATGGGAAACTTCCGTGATCATGTTGCCTCCAGCCTGTTTAGCTGTTAAGTGTGCTATTCTCAGAGCAGAGAAGGTCAGTGAGCTCCCAGGGCATGAACAGAAAAATGGAACTAATGAATTATACCACAGTTAGAGTGCACATATTTCCCATTAAACAGATTGCATTATTGGACTAGTTCAGTTACACAGTTGGTCAACTCATTGCATTAATTAGCTGACTAGTATGCTTAGGCAAATGGCCAAACTGATTGTTCAGAGTAAACAATGCTTAAAGAACCATTTTTTTCAAGTTCTAGACATTTACAGATATACCTGAACTTATAAGATTTTTCTCTTCATGAAGAATTTGTACATAACTTAGCTCAGGAAAGTGCCTTATATAATCGATTGGCAGCACAATTTACCATGCACTTGAGAGAACCAATTCATGATATTGCATGCATTTGGGTAATTAATTCCTAAATTTTATAATGAAATTCAAACTCTAAGACTTTTCTCATAGACCTCTGTTTATCTTTTCATGTAGGCAATAAACTCAAGGAAAGCACTGATATTTTAGATAGAATCATGATAAATTCTAAAAGGTTGTTGCCACCGCTATCTCCTCCTAATATCTAAGCAATCTTAGCCCTGAAGATATTAAGAATGTGAAGCCACAGGACTTAATAAAAGTAAATATCCTGGGGATAATTTGCTCTTACAACATCATGTCCTTTGAACAACCACAATTTCCTTACTATTGTGCCTCTGTAAAAATCACTTTGAAACTTATGACTTTCTGATATTTTTCAATTTTAACTTTTAAGAGAGAAAAACAACACATACATGCAACTTTACAGATAAGTATGTTTTTAAGGTTTAAGAAGATAAATGCCAGCATTTTCCCAAGGCAAGGTAACATGACATATGTGAGGTTAATGAGCATAATGGAAAAAAAAGCACCTTTCATAGTATTTATTGAAAGTTTGTGAGATATTAATAAAAATCTGCATTAAATTATAGATTTTTCCACTGGGAAGTGACTTTTTTCTTCCTTTATTTCTTCCGTGTTTAATTAATAGTTTTTAATTTAGCATTTTACTCTCATTAGCTAATAGGCCATTTTAAATACTCTTTTTAAATACCCCTTCCTGGTACAGATTAAGCAGGAGATAAGCTTGGTATCTTCTAAAGAGAGTTGTAGATATCATTTTGTTCACCTCTGATGCTTAATTGTAGTGGAATCTAAGTTCCAGTAGGATTTAATGAGGTGTCTTCCACTAGCTAATGGCTGCAAAAAACCATGAGAACTCAAACTTTTCCCCTCCCAGTTAGGTTTTCATTAAATGAAATAATATAAATAAATATTTTTAAAAGCTTTCTTCAGGTAAAACTCTGCTGAATATTCTTAGGGTAGTGAAAAGACATGTTTGTATTTCAGTGCAGTTTTAACCTATAAGCTAGGAAGGAAATATTTAAATTGAACTAAAGACTGAGGGCATAAAATAACTTTATTTTTCATAAACTTTTTCTATTGTTCCTAGAGATGAGAAGATGAAGTTCAATACCTTTTGTGAGTATGCATGAATATGTTGTCACTCAACTTTGTGATCAATTGATGATGAAAGCAAGTCTATCCCTTTGGTGACAAAAGAGCTTTTCCACTTAACTATAAGTCATTATCACCAGTTCAGTAAATGTATGCTATATTGGGTATGGGGTTTGAGTAATTTAGAGTATGAATTGTATTTGTGGTTCAAGAAAAGAAATGCCACTTGTGAAATTAGAGTAATTTTCATATTTAAGGGTAAGTTATGTTTTTCTACTCATGTTTACAATTAGAGATATTGTGGGTTACAATTATATACATTTTCTAATAAATCAAATTCAGAATATAGATAATACATTGCTTGTTCACAAGCCAGTAGAATTACTTTCATACAGAAAATTGAAAATTTCTTCTTGGTTTCTCTAACAGTTAGAAGTGACAATAAATATGAGTATAAGAGGATTTAACCCACAGAATTATTGGAAAAGTAGGCTCTTAGCAATACTTCAGTACATCGCATATTGAATTGGCCAGCCAAGGGAGCTTTAACCTCTGACACATTCAGGAAAGTGGAAAATCAGGAATCTACCACTGGATCACTGAGTTTGACATACTGTTCTTAATGAATCAGGAGGTTGCACACTGAAACACAGACACAAAACAAAGTGATGCCATCACAACTTGCTTGCCATCAAAGCACAGCCCAAATCAGTGAAGATAGCTACCTCCTAAATTTCCCCTTCAAATCTCTGTTATGAATGTATTTATTTAACAGTATTTCATTTGCATCCAATACAAGAGAATTCATGAATTAAAGTCTTAAGATTTCTTACCTTTTAGTACAAACACATTAGAAGTTAATAGGAATGGATCATGTCAATGGGCCATACCCAGCACAGCTTTCTTAAAAAATAACACCGGTATACCTGTGTGCCATGAAACTGTTCTAATTTTTTTTTTCTGAACTAATGATATCCAGCTATGTTGTTTACTTTCTTCATAGAATAGATCTATTTCTTATATGCAAGCAGCCATTTTCCTAAAAGGAGTGGATATATATTACACTATATCTGATTGTTTTCTGGCATTCTACTTTCAAATTCTAAGAGTATATGGGACTCTGTTGTTACCCAGGATTTCCTATACCTAAGCCTGCCACATTTTAAAACAAAGAATTAAAACAGCTGACTTTCCATTCTTAGGTATTGTTTTTTTAAAATATTTATTTATTTTTTAAAATACATTTCAAGTCATAGTACATATATTGAGCTCAATTTTCCATCTCTGTGGCTGCAAACAAGATAGAGTCACACCATTTTGTGTCTTCATACATGTACCTACGGTAGTGATGTCTATCTCATTCAACCATTTTTGCTACTCCCATTCCCCTCCTCTCCTTCACCTTCCCCCTGTCCAGTTCAAAGTTCCTCCATTTCTCTCATGCTCCCCACTCCCACCCCCCTTATGTATCAGCATCTACTAATCAGAGAGAACATTTGGCCTTTGGTTTTTTGGGATTGGCTTACTTCACTTAGCATGATGTTCTCCAATCCATACATTTACCTGCAAATGCCATAATTTTATTCTTTTATTGGTGAGTAGTATTCCATTGTTTCTTTATACATTCATCTACTGAAGGGCATCTTGGTTGCTTCCACAGTTTAGCAATTGTGAATTGTGCTGCTATAAACATTGAAGTGGCTGCATTACTATAGTATGCTGTTTGTTTTTTGTTTTTTGTTGATACTGGAGATTGAACTCAGGGGCACTAGACCACTGAGCCACATCCCCAGCCCAATTTTGTGTTTTATGTAGAGACAGGGTCTTGCCAAGTTGCTTAGTGCCTTGCCATTGCTGAGGCTGGCTTTGAACTCGAGATTCTCCTGTCTCAGCCTCCTAGTATGTTGTTTTTAAGTCTTTAGGGTATAGGCTGAGGAGTGGGATAGGTGGGTCAAATGGTGGTTCCATTCCAAGTTTTTAAAGGAATCTCCATACTGCTTTCCAGATAGGTTGCACCAATTTGCAGTCCCACCAGCAATGTTTGAGTGTACCTTTTCCACCACATCCTCACTAGCACTTCTTGTTGCTTTTATTTTGGATTATTTTGAATTAAAACTTATTACCTTTTTGGTTTCAGGTGTAAAACTATTTGAATTTTTAAGCTAAAATAATAAATTATAGTCAGGTGTCATGTAACAATATTTTGTTCAACACTGGACCACATATATGACAGTATTCCCTTAGATTGTAATGGAACTAAAAGATTCCTAAGAGAGACACTTCAGTATCACAGTACAGCATGTTGTTCATGTGCTTGTGGTAAAGTTTGTGTAAGTAAACCTGTTTAGATGTTTAGATGCACAAAAAACCATCGTTTCTAATTGCTTATAGTATATCTAATCCAATTGATGAATTTTATCTGAATTTAAGTAAAATTATTTTAATAAGTTGGATAAAAATAAGTGAAAATCCCAGTTTTGATTTTTATCATTACATTTCCTGGTCCAATCCCAACTTAATGAAAAATAAAAATGATTTCTTCTTTTTTTATATTTGTGGTATGTTTAAAAGTATCTCAGATAAAATCTACCTTTTGTCACTACTTACCTGAGGCAATATTTCCCAGTTAATTATTAAATAAATAAAATTTTAAATCAAATATTTCTTTTAATTCTTTTACAAAGATTGTTTTCCTCTGATTATCTCCCTACCCCTATCTGTATTATTGAATGGGCACTTTTTTGTTAGCCAAGGATTAAGATTAAGATCTAATCATTTTGAAAATATGGATTTTTTCTTCTCATTTTTCTTTGATAAATATAAGTGGTAGAAGTATAGAAGAAGAAATTGAGAGGTTTTGAAATGAATCATTGACCTAATATTGTGGACTCTTACTTACAGTTCTGTCTACAATTAATTCTTCTAGTCAAAAGTAAGTTGTATATCAAATCTTGCATCACTTAATAGCAAGAATATTTCTCATTTTGAGAATGATCATTAGGTAATTTTGTCAGTAGGTGAACATCATAGACTGTACTTACACAAACCTAGATGAAACAACCTAATATATACTTAGGCTAAATAATAATATTATGAGACCACTATTGTATATTCTGTCCATATTTGACTAAAATGTCCTTATGCAGTATGTGAATGTACCCATCTTTGCCTCATCACAGGCTTTGTTTAGACATAGGAGTTACTATTGTACAGTGTGGTCATTTATGCATGCAAATTAATGTGAGAAAATTATCTAGGTTATCTGCTATTGTTCATTGTATTAAAAATATGTTGAGCTGCCAATTAACAAGAAGGTATGTACTAATTTCTCCTTATGACTGAATCTATCTGTTTTTGATATTTCTTCTTCAATTCTTCCACACATGCTCACAACACTTCTTTCTAATGTTTTCACTGTTCAAAATTTTAGTAAGACTATGTAAAAATAAACTTAAATTTCAATTTGAGTGTTTTATCCATGTAATCCTCAAAGAATGGTTCCTATGGATTTATGTTCAGTAAACCAGACATGTGATATTCATTAAGGACATTCCAAGATTATAATTCCACACAAAAATCTTTTTAAAAAAATTTAACATTACCTTTTCTCAGAGAAAAGCACATTTTCAGATAATTTACATGTACAATGACTACATTATGAGCAAAGAGAAACAATATCTTCTTGAGCATTTGATTCTGAGAAGTCAGTTAAATGAATTCACTAGTGAATTTACTTCCTCATGGGTAGATTCTTTGCAGTCCATGTAATTACAATTTGTACTTCAAAAAAGAAATACAGGAGAAAAGAAAAAAGAAAGAACAGGTCATTTAATTTCAGACTTTTTTTCTTAAATTATTCAAAGCAATAACTGAATAAAGATAGCATAGGGCATAGAAAAAGTAATTTTGTTACATTAATTTGAAGAACTTAACGACTTGAAGGGTCTTTAAAGATTTTTCACAGTACTCTGCTATTAGGGTGTTAAATAAGGCTCTTCCTATAATGGCTGATAATTTTGCACAGCTTTGATATTTGTGTACAATCATATCGAATTACATATATGGCTTATCATCCCAGAATATGTGATAGTGTCACTAAATAACTTTGAGTAACAATGTCTGCCTTTAATATAATCAGTTGAGATGAAAAATTCCATTTTCAACTTAAGACTACTCGTGCATGATCTTCAATCATCGTTTCAGGAGAAATAAAACAGACATACTGAGAAAAGAGAAGTTCCTTGAAGAAAATTTCACTGAAAATCTTTACCCCAAAAAATGGAGCTTTCAGACATTTTTGCTAATTAATAGCTGATCCCAAGAGGTAAGAGTCAGCTTTCCACAGTATGTTCTGGAAAGTCTTTGTACCCTTGAATCTTACTCAATGACATTTGGACAACACTGTCCCATGAACCATTTTTTTGAAAGCTAGTCACTGAAAAGTTGGAAGGAAAGGCAGTGGTCTTCCCGAGAGAAGCAGCAGAGTTAGTGGGGTACTTGGATGAAAAGGTCACATAGCAGAGAGTCACAGAGTCTTCTAATCCTGAGATTTGAAGATGAATGAATGAATGAAATGAATCCTTTCATTCATTTATTGAATTGGATCCTTTCAATCCTTTCATTTTCTTAAAAAGAAAAGTAAAAATTGTGAGCAAATTTATAAGTTTGGTAATTTACTTCTTGGAATGACACTAATTTTTCGTATCTTTTGTAAACTGCTGATGATGATTTTAAAATACATGCACATAACTGTGCACTTAATTGCTGCAGTTTTATGATAACATATATTGGCAAATTTATTTCAAAAACTCTCAATGCTATTTGTACTAATATTTCAAAGAATATCAAAGTTTCTGAAGTAGGATGTATAACATATTGTGTTAACTTAATGCAAAAAGCAATTTACATACTTGATTTCAGAATTAAATCAACAGGATTATATGATACAATATTAAACTCATTTTTTTCCCTAAAAACTCATGACTTAATATAACATTCATACCCATCCAGAATACCAGGAAGCTGATGAAAAGGAAGCCGAGGTATAAGGCAACAGAAGTGATTAAAAATTTAAAATGACAGATTAATAAGGAAAACTAAAGTTGAATGTACATATAAGAATAATTAACAACAAACTTAGAAATTGGAAAAATTTTTGTGAATTTGAATAATATAAAATAAGAAAAATACCTAGATTTTATCACCTAGATAAAATCTATCTAGATTTATACTTGTCACAAAATTAACAAAATATGTCAAAGACATTGCTCCTACAACACTCTTCCAATCTAACTTTTTTGTTTGTAAGAAAAAGGGTAAAAGCCCCAATTCTTTTTTTTAATTAGTTTATTTAATTGCATTTCAAGTCATAGTACATATATAGAGCTCAGTTTTTTCATTTCTCTGGTTGCAAACCAGATAAGTCACACCAATTGTGTCTTCATACATGCATCAAGGGTAGTGATGACAATCTCAGTCAACCATCTTTACTACACCCATTCCCCTTTCCCTCCCCCCACCTCCCCCATGCCGTGTCCAGAGTTCCTCCATTTCTCTTATGTTTCCCACAATTTGTAAACATTATATAGAATAGTATTCATTAACTTTCCAATTCACAAATAAGATATTAAAATATGTCTTTTACAAAACGTATGATATACTTCAATACCTGTTCAGTTTAAATTGTACAGAAATAAGACTTGTGAGATTTAAATATACTATTTTTCCTATTGATAAATAAGATATAGGGTAGCTGATAAGGAACATAAATGTGGAAATCTAATTTAAAAGCCAACATTTACCTGAAACAACAAACAGGAAAACATGGTCTAGAACAAAAAATGCAAATATTTAAAATAATCACATAGAGAAAAATTATATTTTAAATATTATATTTAGGTATTTTAGGAAAAGTACCTACCAGTTACAAATATTTGTCATTCTTAGACAAAAAATCGTAAGTATTAGAAGAGAACACATATTTTTGTAGATATAGTTCAATACATTTTTAATAATAAGAGAAGATTTGGATTTACCCTTTGAAGGACACTGCAGTATGCCTGTGATACTGTCCTTGAATGGTCAACACACGTTTGATCTAGGGAAATTTTGAAAGCATGGCTCCTGCATTTATTATTCATCTTTATCTTCCATAAAGAAGTACAGATAAGTTGTATTTATGTCCCCAAAGACTGTTTTGATTGACTCAAACTTTATATTTATATAGTATTGAAGTTTATTCACTCTAGAAACAGACTACTTTGATTCAAATGCTAACTTTACAACTTTATCACCTCCCTTGGGCAAATGCCTATGTTTCCATGCCTCAGTTTACTCATGTTGAAATATGGGTAGTGCTGGTCATAGTAGCATCAGCCTACGATCCCAGCTACTCAGGAGATTGAGGCAGGAGGATGATTAGTTCAACTTATTGAGACCCTGTCTTAAAATAAAACTTAAAAGCTTAAGTGGTTCAGTGTTTAGGTGCCCCTGGGTTCCAAAAAAAAAAAAGTAAAGAAAGCAACAATGTGAAAAGCAACAATATTTATACCATGAGTTGGATATATAGTATGTGTTTGTTACACAAATGAGAACAAATATAGGTAAAATATGTGCTTGTGAATATAAGAAAAGATTGTACATCTGGAACAGCTTTGAAGATTAAGTCAGACAAATCTAAATCAAAAATATATTTTTTGTTAAGATAAATAAGTTAGACTATTTGATAAACAAAGATCCCTTCTTTATTATCTAATATTTTTCTGGAAACAAATGAAGGTAAGAATATTAACTTTGGTTTATACTGCTTAAATTCTTCACATAAAAAATAGGATCTTAAATAAATAACTCATATATTCTAAGTCTGTATATTTTATCTATAAAATATCAAAAACAAAAATTAGTTTAAATTACAATCTTAATGTATTAAGAATAGCAAACATATCACCTAATTTTGGAAAAGTATATAGAATTTTAAATTTCACTATCAATTTGGTAGGATCTACCTCAAAGTATGTTAGTTCTAATCACAGATATCTTTCAGCAAGCTAACTAGTATTTAAAATTATGTAGAAACAGACATATTAATATCAAAAAATTAAGACTAATTTTTATTTTATTTCCTAAATTAAGTTGAGTTATGACAGTTTGAGGCTTTTTTGAACATTTGCATAAATGAAATTATTAATTAATTCATTGACATCTTTTGAGATGACTGTTAAGTAGAATCATAAATATTTTAAATAAAAATTCAGCTAACTTCTAAATTTCTACTGCAACTGACTTTCCTTTCCATCTTGTCTATCACAAACAGACCTATAAATCTTAAACTGAGCTGCGTTTATGAAATTCACTAAACCTATCATAAAGCATGAGAAATCTGTGATAAATCATGCAATTGAAATGGCATTTTTTATAAGCCATCATATTTCATTTGTCAAAAATGAGTTCATGATAGTTATTTTCTACTTTCATCTGTTTTTTTTTTTTTTTTCAGGAAAAGCAGATTAAATAAACTAGATATTGAATAAAATATTTAAAGGCATATCTTTAAAAATCTATACATTTTAAAAAGATTATAACAAATAATCATCATAATTATGCAATACTTCCATGCAAAAAGGCCTCTGGACTGGCACCACAGATGCTATCGAAATTTTAACGTGGAGATTTTCAGCTTACAAATTTATTGTTGTTATGGGTCAAATTGCCCCTGCCCACAATTCATATAGTGAACTACTAACTTGTAGGACCTTAGACTAGGACTGTGTTTGGATATTGGCTGATTATGTTAAAATGAGATCAGTAGTGTGAGCTGTAATCCAATATGACTCAGGTCCTTATAAAACAATGTGAAAAGACCTAGGTACACAGAAAGAAGACCACATGAAGACACAAGGAGAAGAGGGCCACTCACATTCCAAGGATTGAGGATACCAAAGAAATACATGAATCCTATTGAAATCTTGATTTCAGCTTTCTAGTCTACAGAACTGTAAAAATAAAATAAAATACTCTTGTTTAAGATATTCAGTACTTTATAGTGAAAACTGTGGCAAACTAATACACTACTCAATGGGTTAAAATTTCATGTATCAATGGGCACATCTCCTTTTCTGTGACTCCTTATTTTCTGCATCCCTTTTCTCCTTTTGCCTTGTGCCTGTCTCTTTCCTTGATTTAATTAAACCAGAGGACCTCCCTTACCTATGACTTATTCTTATGGTAATTTTCCACTTTCTGAATTTGTTTATATATGCTGCCATTGAAATAGATACTCAAAGTTATATTCAAATAAATGCATTATTTCAACTTTAAGATAACATTAGTTTTATTGATGATAATATAATTATGTGTTCTTATTGTTGATGCTCTTGTTAATTAGTAAAACTGGCATATCTCTTTTCTAGCAATTTCTCCATTTTCACAAGCATAGCTATTACCTGTTCTTTTATGGAGTATTGTCTGTGGCTTACAAGACTACATTTGAAAGATTTAGTTATATTAAGATTATTTATACTGATAATTTATTAATAACATACTGTGTGGTGCTTCCCACTGAAGCAAGAACAACAAAATTTAGCTTCCAAATTTTCCAACCAATGTAGTCATATAGTTCTTCATATTTACATAAAACATTTAATTTACTCTTATTCATATAACCTAACTTTCTGTCTCTGACCATAAATATCTGCTACTAACTAGTTTTTTATTGTAAGTAACTAGTAAACAGAAGAAAATATGTGAAGAAGCGTTTCCAGAATCTGATCAACTGGCAGCAAAGAACTGATTTCTCAAAAAGAGGAAATAAATAAAGTAAGCCCCACAGTTTTCCAGGCTTTTTAACTAGAGGAATTTACAAGATCCTAGCAATAGGAAGGAAATTAAAATGTAGTACAACTTTTCTGAACTAATTATATTTAAATCAAAGAGGGAATCCGGTGGTAAGAATTCATGAAATAGATCCAGAGGGAGAAGGGATCTACTCACAAAAGAAAACTTCAAAATTTTGTTTAAGTGTTCCTTTTGTGTCTTTGGCTTAATATCAGGGTGGACATGTGCATGGGGAGACTTATAAAACTTGGGAAAAAACAACTACCAGAGAAATAATAGCTACTGGGAAGTTGGCACATGGTAAAAGTTATTTAATTTCTGACAGAAATGGAGTCTTTAGGGACCATCTAGTACATTGAGTAGTTACACTAATAAAGCCATGTCTTAAAAGTAAGGTTTGACTAACCTTAGCATGTAGATTAGAAGCTCTTTTAAACCCACAAAAACAACTTTAAGTGATCACTTTGATCTCCCAGGAATTAACTATCTGGTTTAAGAAGAAATAACCTAACAATCTTTAAACAAAATACTTGCAATGTCTAGCATCCAATCAGATATTACTGATCTTTACAAAGAAGCAGAAATATATGACCTGTGAATAAGAGAAAAAATATTCAATAGAAAGATTTAGAACTAACAAAGAAAAAGGAATAATCAGACAAGAATTTCAAAAATGTCAATTATAAAGATTTTTCGATCATTGAATAGATATTCTGAGCATAATAGAGAGGATGAATCTTTATAAAAAATTCAAATGTAATTTCTAAAGAGAAAAATAAAATATTCTCAGTTTAAAAAATAAATAAATAAATAAGAAGCCTATGGGGCCAAACAGCATAGAACACAGCAATACAAACTTCCCAAACTGAAAAGTTGAGGGGAAAATAACTATAAAAATGAAGAGCTATATAGGACAACATCAAGCTTTTCAGTATATGAACTATAAAACTTTTAGCAATATGAGAGCACTGGGGAAGAAAAAAGTTTGCGGAAATAATGACCAAACTTTTTCCATGTTGTCAGAAAACTAAAGATTAAAGTACTTTACAGTCAAATCACCAAAAATTATAATGTAAGCAACCATATTAGTATCTAGAGGGGAAAGTAATCTGTTATACAGAGAGACAAATAATAAAGATTATTGTGAACTCCTCTTCCAGAAATTTCTTCCAGAAGACAATGGAATGATCTATTTCCTTGTGGGAAAATAATTCCAGTGACAATTCTTTGTTTACACAAAATGTCCTCTTAAAATGAATGGACAGTAGGGTACAAGAGATCTGAAATTTTAAAAACACAGCAAGGGTTACTTAATGATGTCATATAGGCAGAGGATAAATGATTTTAGGTGGACACTGATCTACCAAAAAAAAAAAAAAAAAATAGAACACTACATCTGGAGAGTGTAGGAATTCATTTAGAAAGTAGATTTAGGCGCTGAGGTTGTGGCTCAGTGGCAGAGTGCTTGCCTTGCACATGTAAGGCATTGGGTTCGATCCTCAGCACCACATAAAAATAAGGAAACAAAATATACTATGTCCATGTATAACTAAAAAAAAATAAAAAAAAAGAAAGTAGATTTAAATGATACCTCACTACTTAATTTAAAAGTAACAAAGTATATGTTGGATTTTAATGTCAATGTATAGAACTAAAATTATTGGTAGTAACAACTTATGGGGCTAAAAGTATACTGCTTTAAGTTTCTTGTATACGAAGGGCTATAACATTAATAATTCTTTTAAGCCCTTTAAATAACCCTTGGAATTCATCATTAATTTGATCTTTCTGGCATTCCTGGCTTTCTTTTTGGAAAATATTTCTGTTTGAGATTTCTTTCACCTGATTTCTGTATTTTCAAATGTTCAATTTTGTGATTAACTGGGAGTAAATAATAGGGTATTTTATTTGGACATGGGGTATATTTTAATATCTATACTCTGTATAAATATATTTAGTTTTATTATTGAGTTTGAATAGTGATTACCCTAAATTTTCCTGTTTCCAAATCTCATGAATGAAAAAGAAAAATATAACTAAAAAACTTACTTCTTTGGTCTGGCAAAAGCTATTATAACCTTACATTTGACCTGGCTTGATTATAGATATTTGTGTCTTTTCATGTTATTATTTAATAATATTTAATGTCTCTGGCATTAGCCCTAGATTGACTATACCTTTATTTGAAATTATAACAAAAATAAATTTAAATAGATACAAGAAATAGAGGCCTCATTTTCTTCCTTCTATATGCAATATGTAGCAAGGAGGAATGTATGCTTCTGTGCGTATTAAAGTAGTGTTCATAAATCAAATAAACAAAATAGCATTTGAGCAGGAAAAGTATTTAGGTCTAAATTGCCTTAATTGGATATTTATATTGATCACGTTGAATGTCTATTGCCTCTATTTTATAGGTTGAAAGAATAAATTTAATGACTTAATCCCATGAGAGGATTTTGTTTAATACCATTAACAAAAAAGAGAACCACATTCATTTTATTAGAAAGAACTTTCATCATTCATGTTAATCTATTTAATGATATTCAAGCATAGATTTGTGAATTAATATCTTAAATAATATACAACACAGTGCATATGAATACAGATTTTGTAAAGCAAGGGAAAAAAAGGGAAAGTCTCCACATAAGTACTCAGGTATTGAAAATATCTGTTTAATATCTAGAATAAGTGAGATGAATTTGCTCATTTGTGATAGAAGTAAGGTTTTCTTTTTGCCTCTGGTAGTAAAATTTTCCAAATAATTGCTTCTTTAATAGTATTGTACATTTTTGCATTTGTGCACTTTACAATGTGTTTTATGTTGTCAGAAAAATTTATTGGATCATTTATGTGTGCAAGTAATTTATCTTGTGCATTTCTCTCTCCAAGTGAATTTGTTGACCAATCCACATTCTTTGAAGTGCAAAACCTGTGAAACTGAAACAGCTACACATTAGAAAAATAAAAGGTGAATACATTAAACAAAGCCTCATAATTCCCATTCTTATTCCCATCTTCAATCTTTATGCTGTGTGTATACCTTTTATGAGTTGTTTTTTGATCTTTCAGTGGTTCTATACTCCTGGTAAGTCTCTTTTTCCTAGCAATATATTCAGATGTTTATTATAGAACTTGTTATATTACAATATATTTGATAGTGCAAAAGTGGATTTATTGTTCATTATCACTTTTACTTATTCTTCTACTTCCTCTGTGAGTGTATTTGTATGAATTACATGTTAGACTGATGAAAATTATTGGAGAAAAGAAACATTTGTAGATATTTACTTCTCTTATACTTTCAAAGTTGTAATAATATTTTTGAATGAATGGCTGGAGAGATAAATGAATGAGAATAATTTTCTACCTCATAGTTTTCTGCATTGATAAAGAAGCTTTAAATAGTCATCAAGAAGAAGAAAATAATTTCTTTCTTTTAATGTAATGTCACTTGTCCAAAGTCCATAAAGAGATGATGACAAGAAAACTCAAAATTAAAAATGAATCAATTAGCTCATAACTAATTCCTTGGTCCCCACAAAATTTACTGATATGTATCTTTATAATCTTCTTGGAGTCAAAAGTATTCAGAATTTTATCATTTGAATTGGAATGACCACTATAAACCACTATAAATAACCACTATAATCTAGTTGATTTGCATATATCATCATTAATATTTCTAACTTCCATTCATTTTACAAACTTATTTTAGTGAGGATGAAATTATCTATCTACATCTTGACTTCACTGCATTTTGTAAATATAAAATTAAAACAAATAATGAGCCAGGTGCAGTGGTGCACATCTGTAATCCTAACACTTTGGGAGGCTGAGACAGAAGAATCTCAAGTTCAAAGTCCGTCTCAGCAACAGCGAGGTGCTAAGAGACTCAGTGAGACCCTGTCTCGAAATAAAACACAAAATAGGGCTGGGAATGTGTCTCAGTGGTAGAGTACCCCTGAGTTCAATCCCCAATACCAAAAACAACAACAACAACAACAACAAAAAAAAAACCCAAAAACTAAAAGAAAAAATAATAATGAAATCAGAAACAAAATTCAAGTAAAACATGAATTACAATAAAATTCTTATTTGCATTAAATATTTGATTGGTAAATTTGTTGACATATACAAAACAATAAAAATAGAAAGTAGAGAGGTCAGGAAGAGCTGTAGGGATTAGCATGGAAATTGGCATGGAATGGGTTCAGAGTTTTAAGTGTTATAAGATGAAACAATTCTAAAGATCAATTGTATGATAATGTAAATATAATCAACTATTCATTGCACCCTTAAAAAGGGTTAGGAATACAAATTTTCAAGATGGTTCCTAATGATTTCCAAAGTGTCTGTGATGATATGACATTTTTCATTTTTTATTTCATTGATTGGTTGTTTTCTCTTTTCCTTAGTTTGACTAAGGGCTTATCAATCTTGCTTATTCAAGGCTATGAACTTTCATATTAGAAATACTTTCTCTTTCCCAGAGATTTTTATGTTGTATCACTACTCTTACATTTTTCTAAGATAAATAATCCCTGCCCAATGGTTTCAAATATTAAATAACTTTGTAAATGATTTATAAATATTTCTTTTCTCAAATGTGTCTGCTGGGCCATATAGAAATTCATTTTTAATTGCCTATATTCAATAGATCTTCAAATATTCCATCATATAATTTTGAATTATTACCCTAATAATCCATAATCATTAATGAACATACATTGTTCATAGTTGGGCAGAGTGCAATTCTCCTATAATTCCAGTGGCTCAGGAGGCTGAGGCAGGAAGATTACAGACTCAACAACTTAGTGAGGACTTAAGCAACTTAGTGAGAGATCCTGTCTCTAAATAAAATATATGAAAAAAAAAAGTGCTCAGTAGTTGAGGGTCCCTGTGTCTAATCCCTGGTACTTAAAAATGAAAATTCAGATTAAAATTGTATTATCTATTCTTAATGTCTCATACTGACTCACATAAAGCAATTAAAAGGCAAAATTTATTGGACATATTCCAAACTGATTATGGGTGCCACTGGACTTTAAATTAGGAAGAGAAGTATGGTGTGAATATTTATTGAAGACCAAGGAAAGACCAAGAATGATGTTGGACCTTGAAGTTTAAAGAAACTTTTAACTTTTGAAATAGAGGAAAGACATAGAGAAGAAGCATTTGCAGTGATATAACTTAGTTATTAGATTAAAATACACAAAGATTGAAAAGAGGGGAAGAAGAGAAGCTGTGAAAGAGCAGGCAGCAAGGAATGAGTAAATAATAAAAGTGATAAAATCAGCCTAAACATTTAAAAAGATCAGCTTTGAAAATGTTTATGGTAAGAGGGGAAGACAGTGACATTGTGGTACTATCTCTATATTTTCAAGCTAGTGGCAATGAAACCTAGTGCTTTTAAGGGCCAATAGCAAGGACCTGAAAATAGTAAGTGATAGAAATGAAACTTGGAAACAAATCTCTGTATAATCAAGCCACTGTTTATTATTATTATTATTTTATTTTTTATTTTTTATTTTTTTGGTACTGGAGATTGAGCTCAGGGGCACTCGACCACTTAGCCACATCCCCAGCCCTATTTTGTGTTTTATGTAGAGACAGGGTCTCACTGAGTTGCTTAGTGCCTCGCCATTGCTGAGGCTGGCTTTGAACTCGAGATTCTTCTGTCTCAGCCTCCCAATCACAATTATACATATACAGAATAGTGCCTGGTAAAGGTTCTCTTTCAATAAATGTTGAATAAGGAGATTGCACCATTAGTTGTATACCTGTAATAGTAACAAAGTGGTGACCAAGATTGTCTCCTTGACCAAACTCTACTAAGGCTTCCCAATCTTTTTCAACTAATCCCTGACTTTCAGACATCCCTATTTACCCCCAAATTGTCCAAATTTAGCAAAAGACCAACTAAGTTATTTTAGTCATCCTTGATGATAACATATCACCTTCAATATCTGATTGGGTTCCTCATCATCCACCATTCCCAGATAACATCAGGTTACACTGGCTACCCTTCAGCAAAAGCTGATTATATTGGTTGAGCCAGGATCTCCTCTTATCCATAATGTTTTCTCTTAGTAATTTTCTTTTGACCCCCACCCTGCTCCTTAGCTCTAAATTCCCATTTTTCCTTGCTGTATTTGGAGTTGAGCCCAATCTCTTCTGCTGCAAGACCCCTGGCAGAGGTATCTACATCCATTATGATAGACCCTCCTAGAACAAAGTGTTCCCTACCATCTTCAACAAACGTCAGATTAAGTCAATTTAACGCTGCCAAAGCAAGGAGTTAAGATTCCTGCACTCTCAGAGGACATGTTCTGGGTAAATAGGATCCATAACAGTGAAAAACAGTCCATAGAGGAATAAGTAGTAATTTTCCAGGGCCTAATATATTTTGTATCTGAAAAATTTTGCATATAGACTGCTTTTATATTCTGAGTGTTTCTAAATTATCTTGTGAAACATTCATCCATTAAAAAGCAATGTGTAATTTTAACTATAACCATATTTATAGGAAATATTTAAAGAATAATTTTAACCCCTTATGTATTGTATGCTTGTTTGTTAGTTTTCATATGGGGTAAACTGAGCTTTTATTCTGAAATCTGAAAATGAGAAAGTGAGGAGGTGAATAACTAGTTAGAAAAACCGTAGGTAGCTTCCCCCTTCTCTTGGAAATTTTTCCTAGTGACAAGGCATAGAATGAGATTTGGGCCCATCTTGGACTCCTGAGGTGGTCTGACTCTACCAGTTGCTGTAGTTTGGTGCCTCATTTTCAGAATGGGCTCTTAAGAAAGCACTTTCATTAGAGCTCAGTCAAAAGTAACTTCAGAAAATAGGAATAGAAATTCACCAGAGGAAGAATGCAAATGCTCTGAACTCAGATGCAAAAAAAAACTTGGAATTTAGCATTTCTTAAAGCTCTTTACAAACATTGGCTTCTGTAATTAATCCTCTCAATTTCCCCATAAGTCATATTTCATTATCCTTGATTTACAAGCATAAAACTAAAATACCAAAGAAATGTACAGCCTGCATTGTTAGACAAATCTTTTTCAACACCACTTTCATCATGTTATTTCCCTCCTCAGGGGCCTTACTTTTTTCTCCCATATTCCTTCTAAATCCTAATTCTACCTCTGAAATCTACCCTCTAACTATCTATCTAACAAATAGGTCCACATATTCCCTAACCTATGACTCTTGGTCTAAAAAGTCAAGTCCCTTGATTGCTCCCTGGATATAATAATACTAATACCTATTCCCTTTATAAATACTTTTGTTATAAATACCATCTTTACCATACATTCATATTTTGGTAATCACTTTCCTTTAGTTCATCTATGATTTTGTACAATGAATTTCCTATATAAGAAAATCTGATTATAACATTTATTTCTTCATAGTTTTTCTTCATTGGTTAAGTAGATTTGAATAAAAGTAAGAAGATATCTTTTTCAACTCTACTCAGTATAATATTGATTACAATTATATGGGCTGTAACATTTTGGGTTTTTTCTCAAACATCTTGTTTCTTTCTGATAGCAATCCCATTAAGTAGGTATAATTGTTATTATTTTACAAGGACAATACACTTTTTGTTTTTTGCATAATAAAAGGGAATCAAATTTTCTGACCACTTCTTGTCAAGTATTGCACTTTGAATTCACTGAATAAATAGTTTTGTAGCTTTCATATAATTAATATGTCTTCTTTGACTTGATACAGTCCTTAGCCTATTCATACTATGAACTATACTTATTGGTATACTGTTAGCATATGTATTGGAACTTTGCCATTTAGAAGGACATATAAATAGACAAATTGTGCTGAAAACAATTGTCAGTAAGATTCAAAATACCAAATTGACTTTATCACAGGTGTATTAGTTTTCTAGGGCTTCTATTAAAAGTAGCATCAAGTGGCTTTAATAGAGTCCTGGAGGCTAGATGTCTAAGATCAAATTGTCAGCAGGGTTGGTTTCTTTTGACACTTCTCTTTGCTTATGGATGACTCTTGCTTATGGATGGTTTACTCTTCCTTATATTCTCATGTGGTCTTCCCTGAGTGTATAGGGCCTCATCTCCTATCCTTAAAAGAACACCAATCATATTGGATTAAGGCCCATGCAAAAGACCTCAGTTTAGTTTAATTGCCTTTTTACAAACTCTATCTCTAGTTACAGTCATGCTCTGAAGTACAGATGGTTTAGGGCTTCAGCATATGAATTTCAGGAGGACACAATTCAGCCCATAACAAGAGACAGTTCAGTATTTAAATGTAGATGTAACTTTCTTCCAAGGAATAATTTATACACTGAGGGAACTTGGTTAAATGGTTTCTCTGAACAAGTTCCTAATATAATCATTCCATGAAATGGAGATACGCCAGGGAAGATAAAATTCAGAGACAAAAGTGACATAGGAAGAGTTATTTTGTGCCAGCATAATTTTTTTTCAGTTTTCTGCAGAAATATAGTCCCATTTGGCAGAAGACCAAGAAAGGAGAAAACTTAGGATGTTATTTTGCTTTTGTTCATTTATCCATCTGTCTAAATGAACCCCATGACATTGTTTTCCAAATGGAAGCCTACTAATGCCAGAAACATGGTACTTGGCCTGAAATTATCAATGCTTAGCCAGTTTCAGTTTAAGAGAATATAATACCATTGGCAAAATTCATTTCTTAAATATAATTATTTAACCTGCCAAAAACTAAAATTTTCAATAACATTGCTTACTATATGCTTTTTAGCTTTTGAATTTGCAAACTATTGTACTTCATATGACAGATATTTCTTTGGTTCATTCATATATTCTGTGTTTCTGAAGTTATTAAATAGCACATTTTCATATAATAGTTTACTAGAGGAAAAAATGGAAAGATTTATTAGTCTAGTTTCTTCCTACATTCTTTTAAAGTAATTTCAGCTAATAGGAAGTAGCAAACATACCTTGCTTGACAAATAGTAAACATTTTTGGGGGGAAACTGAAGATTGAACTCAGGGTCACTCGACTACTGAGCCACTTCCCCAGCCCTATTTTGTATTTTATTTAGACACAGGGTCTCATTGAGTTGCTTAGCAAGTCACTTTTGCTGAGGCTGGGTTTGAACTCACAATCTTCCTGCCTCAGCCTCTCGAGCAACTGGGATTATAGGCCTACACCACCACAACCAGCAGTAACATTTTTAAAGTTTGTTTTCATTTCCAATTTTTCCAGTTTTATTGAGCTATAACTGATGTAAACATTGTCTATGTATATAAGATGTACTGCTTGATGTTTTATTGTGTGTGTGTGTGTGTGTGTGTGTTGTGGTTTAGATAGTAGCTATCTCCCTGAAGTTCTTGTCAATTGAAGAAAGTTTTTAGGTGAAGTGATTGAATTGTGAAAGCTATAACCCTGTCAGTCTGTCCTAGTTTGAATGGACTAGTGGTAATTGTAGGCAGGTTGGTAGAGCAAGTTTGGAAGTAGGTGGGTCACTAGCAGTGTTCCTGGGAAGAGTGAATCTTTCCTGTGGTCCTTTACCCCCTCTCTCTTTCTGCTTCCTTGCTGTCTTGAAGGGAGCAGATTTGATTGACTGTGACCTTCCTGAATGATGATGTTTTGCCTTACTTTGGGCCCAGAGCAATGAAGTCACCCATTTGTGGACTGAGACCATTAAAACCATTAGACCCAAATAAATTGTTCCTCCTCTAAGTTTTAAGTCACAGCATTGTGTTGTGACCAGCATGATGTTTACTCAGTTTCCCTCAACTGGGCTGATGAGAGGATTAGAAAAAAGATGAATAAACACAAAAATAGAGGAAAGCAGGACCAGGTGGTTCAAACTGCCTCTTGGTAGGAGAGAGACTATGAGCAGGCTCTGCATGTTTATTGTATAGGTTTTTACATCAAAGAGATTCATTGTGAGAAAGTTACTTTAAAACACAACCAAGGTCAAAGTGGAACAGCCCAATTACAGCCATCAGCTTGTGCCCACAATTCTCCACACCCCAGTGGCTGATACTTGAACCTTAGGTCATGAACTGATAAAATCCATGGCAACCATAAAATTTCCTCTTGAACAGGGCATCACCATACATACAACTAGTCAGTTTTCTTGGTGCCTTTGCACCAAGAGAGTCCCAAGGGACGTGTCCGCCTCTGTCCCTGAGCGATTCAAAGATCCATAATTCATTCCTTGCTCCCTACAGCCACGTAAAAGCTGACTAAAACTGTGTGTGTATGTGTGTGTGTATGTATCACAGATTCATTATCTAGTCCTCTACTGATGGACATTTAGACTTAGGTTGATCCCCAACTTACTATATTGAAGAATGCTGGAATCAACATGGCTATACAAGTTTTTGTGGATATTGATTTCATTTTCTTTGGATATATATCCAGCCCCGGGATTGCTAAATCGTATTGTAATTATATTTTTAATTTTGGGGGGAAATTTCTATGTTATTTTCCATAATAGCTCTATAATTTACATTTCACTGAAAGTATAGTTTTACTTTTCTCCAAATCCTCACCAATATGGTATGTTTTGAATTTTTGTCTGATGATGGTGTTAGGGTAATTCTGACTTCACAAAATGAATTTCAAAGTGTTCCATTCTCTTCAATTTTTTCAAAGAATTTGAAGATTAATGTTAGTTCTTTTTTAAATTTGAAGTCATCGAACCCTGGGCTTCTCCCCGCCCTTGGAAAACTTTTAATGGCTAATTTATTTTCTTTATTTGTTATCGATTTATTCAGATATCATTTTTATTCAGGTTGGGCATTCCTAGGCATAAGTCTATTTCTTCTAGGTTATACAAGTTGTTGGCATGTAATTATTTATAGTAATCTTCACAAATCTTTTGAATGTCCTTGATATCAATTTTCCTTTCTCTCTCTCTCTCTCCCTCCCCACCTCCTTCTGTCTCTCTGTCTCTTTCTTTCTTTTTAAACCCAGAGGCCATTTACCACTGAACTATATCCTCAGGCCTTTTTATTTTTACTTTTTTTCTTTTTAGACAAGAGCTTGCTAAATTGCTTGGATTGGCCTTGACCTTGGAATTCTCCTGGCTTAACTCCCCACCTGAATCACTGGATTACACACCTAGGCCATTATGCCTGGCTACATTCATGATATTTTGAGAGTTTCCTCTCTTAGCCTACTCAAATTTTTTTCCAGTTTTGCTTATCTTTTCATAAAATGATCTTGTAAATTCACAGATGTTTTTTCTATTGTTTTTCTCATTTCTACTGTATTTCTTTTCTGATCTTTATTTATTCCCTTTTGCTAACTTGTGACTTAGTTTTTTCCTCTAGGTCAACCTTCTTGAGGTACACACTTAGGTTATTTTTCCTTTATTCTTGATGTAGACTTTTACTACTATAAATTTTCCTCTTATAAGTGCTTTTACTGCATCTTATACCATCAAAAGACATAGACTATCTCAATTAATAAAAGAATAAAATTAACTATATTCTGCCTATAAGGGATTTGTTTTAGCTCAGAGAGCACACTTAGGCTAGAAGTGAAGGTTTGACAAAAGGTGTTCCATGCAAATGGCAACTATAAAGGACAAGGAATGGCTACACTTAAAACAGACAAAATAGTCTAATTCAAATACCGTCACAAGAAACAAAGGAAGTCATTATATGTAATGGCAAAGGATCAATTTATCAAGAGGATATAATGCACCTATCACTGCAACACCTAAATACATAAATATCAACATTCCTGAAGAAAGAGATAACAATAAATTCATATTATGACACTTCAATATCCCACTTTCACAATGGATAGATCATTTAGTCTGTATTCTTCAGGAATTCTCTACAGAGACATGATAAGTAGTATATATAGATAGAAAGAAAGCTAAGATGAAATTTACTAGGGGAACTGACTCATTTGATTATAGTATATGACAAATCCTACACCAGACCATCTGCAAGCTGGAACACTTGGGAGTCTGCTACCATGGCTTAATCCAAGTCTAGCAGTCTGAGAAGTCCAAGTCTGAGAGAGGTCTGAGAAACAGGAAAGGAGTGGTGGTGCTGCTACAAGTTCAAAAGCTAGAATACCTGGATTTCTGCTGTCCAAGAATGGAAGTAGACAGATGTCCAAGCTCCAGGAAAGAGAAGAGACTAATCTTTCCTTTGCCTTTTGAATGATGCAGCCCACACTGAGGGCCAGTCTTTATTCAGTCCACTGATCCAAGCACCACTGTCTTCCCAAACATCTTCACAGTTATACACAGTTATACTGGCTTAACTGCTATATGTATACCCTTTAATACAGTCAATTTGACACAGATGAAAATCAGTAAGGAAATAGTGGACTTGTATAACACGATATTCCAAATTAATTTAACAGACATACTAAGAACATCCTACCCAATATCAACAGAATATACATCTTTCTCAAGAGTGCATGGAACATTTTCTAGAAAAGCTAATGTGTTAGGACCCAAAACAAGTCTCAAGAAATTTAAGAAGACTGAAACTATATCAAGGTTCTTTCCAACCACAATGCTCTAATACTGGAAAGCAGTAACAAGGAAACCAAAAAATGTGGAAATCTAGCAGAATTCTACTGAACAACCAACAAATTGAAAAGAAATCTAAAGAGAATTTTAAAAAATATCTGGAAAGAAATAAAAATGAAGATACAAAATACCAAAAATGAAGCATTTGCCTTGACATTTTGAGTACCATATCAACTTGAAATATCAGATATTTCTTATTCTATTATTATATGAGTATATTTCTTATTCTATTATTATATGAGTATTATATTATTATTTGGTTCTCTTTGTAGATTTTCAAGTATCATCTACCAGTAGTTTGGTTGCTTGATTTACTAAAGCAACAATGTCTACAAATAAACTATTACATCTATATATGTATCTATGTGCCTACATTATATTCATATGAAAGTCTTTCCTAAAATAGTTACATAAATATCTTTCATTATTTATGTATATATAATAGTATAGTTATGGTATTATGTATGTATATACACATGTGTATATGTATATATATACACACACACTAATATTTTAAAGTGCTTAAAATAACCTCATTTACTTATATAATCTACATTTTTTAGGACTTTAGGAACTTATTAATACTAATTAGTGTACTACTCAGAAAGTAAACAAAAATTTTGTTATTTATTTCTATCCAAATGCATGTAATTATATATACTAGAATAATTCTTAATGCAGTTTTCTTCCAACCATTGTTCTGATGTTTACAGTATAATATGACTAGAATCTAAGAGTGTGCCACTTTTCTTTCTTTCATCTTGATATTTATATTTTTTTAAAAGTCTCAAACTTTCTAAAATTATCATTTAACCTAGGAAATTTCCTGAAAATTTAATAGTTCATTATGGGCTTGAGGTACAAAACATTTTATTGGCTTTTGGTGAAGTACATTTAAAATGTGTCTTCATGATTTATTCCATTAATACTAATTATGGGAGATGTTTCCTTCTCCAGAGATGAGCTGTCTGATCCATGTTACTCTATATTTCTCTCTATATGCTATGGTTAACTTAGGAGGGCATAAATTTTAACATCTAAAATCTACCTTTGTTGATCATGCCTAATGACTAGGTAATTTTATTATTTTCAAGTAGCAAACCAGTATTTCAGCATTGCTAATTGACTTTTTTACTAATCTGAAATATCATATTTGTTATATATAAAAAATTCTACAAATAACTACCAGAATAACTCCATTTATTTATTGTTTTAGCATAATATTTTGGTGATAATTGAATGTGTTATTTTAATAAAGTTATCACACATCTCTTACAGTGACCATCATGTCCCATTTTTGTGATCAGAAATTATTTTTCTATTTTTTTCCTTAGTTTTAGCTAGACAAGTTAAGAATCAATTTAAAAATTTAGGAAATAATTGATGGAGTTAATACTGAAAGAATGCACTACTCTTGGAAAAATGATTTCATTATAATAGAGTCCATCTGAAAATAGCAAAACATGATCTTTGCTCCATTTTACTCAATTTTTAAAAATCTCAATATTGAGTTTATACTTTTCTGACATATAATTAAAATATTTTTAAATTATTATTTTAATGAAATTATATTTATGTTAGTTTATCTCCTAGGTGTTCAATTGTGCTTTCTAATGAATTATTTCTGGCAATTATTTATTGCTTAAATAATAGATAATATGTAATTAATAGATATTTATGTAATTTTGTTTCACTGTGGCCTTTTTATGAGATATTTGGATTGAACCATTTTAGGTCCCTTACTAAAGAAGCACCACTTCTGCTTACTAAAAGCCCTGACATTTTATTTCAAGTATTCATCATCCATCCACTTGATCGTACATTCTCATATATTCATGTTTCTTTAAGAAATGTCACTCTGACCATAGGTCCAAGGATGCCCCTTATTTGGCATGGTCAATTTGAAAGTTCCATTACTCATAAAAGCCATTGATTCATGAACGCACACGGAACCCACAGTGAGTTTTAGGACTCTAATTTGTTTTTCTGTATCTGACTGACCTGGAGCACAGAGGTCTCACCTGGACATATGATTTTCATTTTATGATGAAAAAGACATTCAGATTCTGGATGAAAGTGATATGGAAGGTAAAGTCTGCCGCAGGGAAAGAACTAAGTGTGCAATGACATTGCCATACTTCTGATCTTCTGAATTCTGTCAACTTTTAAGCATATTTTCCTCCAGACTCTGATGCTTCTATTTTAGGGTTTGAAGGGTTTGTGTTTGTTTGTTTAGGTAGTTTTGTTTGTTTTAGTTTGTTTACGTGAAGCTAAAGCTTTCTCATGAAAAGTATCAGGAGTATTAAGTATCAGGAGTCATTAAGTCATTAACTGCAAACTTTTTTTTTTTTAATTGACAATTGGCTTTTTTAGGTTGTCTGTGTGTATGTGTGTGTGTACGGTGGCATGCATACACATAGACACATATGCAAACGTTTTGTTTGCTTCCTATGGAAAACCAGTTGTGATATATACATATATGCCAATAACGCTATTTTCTCTCATTCCTAAAAATTATTTCTCAAGTGTTTTGAATAAACATTTATATTGTTATATATGTATATATATGTATGTTATATATATGTGTTGATATATGTATATATATGCCAATTACATTATTTTCTGTCATTTCAAATAATTGTTTCTCAAATATTTTGAATAAACAATTATATCACAAAATGGTGACAACAGAGATTAGTTCTTGTCCTTTCTCCTAATTAGATACATCTTCAAACATTTACACTTAAAT